>JAQFZX010002606.1:0-17799 GCA_034682405.1 Hydroisotoma schaefferi | reverse complement strand
TATAACGTGCTTAATTGGTTTCAGTAGGATTTGGGATAATTGGAGGAAATGTTGGCATCATGAACATGATTCCTTAAATAATTTAGTTATTACGGCATTGAGGTAAAAAGGTACACGTTACGGAGAGTGAATGTGGGCTAAGTAAATACGCATATCATTGACGGTTGCAATGGTTAGGTTGGAATGCATTGTTAGGTTAGGTTAGGTTGGTTTCAAAACGCCTTAGAAATTCAAGTGATGGTGGTAATTCTGAAGATTATTGGAGTAATTATTAAGCTAATTCATGCACGCTGGATAGAATGGGTTACGTAAAGCAAGCTGAAGAGAGAGCCAGAAAGCTTATATATTCGAGTATCGAAGCTTTTAGACAGGTTAAATAGTTGTAGAAAGCTTAACTTTTAAAATCGTTGATTACAAAAAGATGGTCCATTCTAATTTGGGCGTGGTGTATTCATTATTGATGAACAAATTACTAATGTATTCTAATTACAGACGGTTTTTAAATTTCCAAAACTACAGTTTTCACACAGACATAATATCAGTTTGTGATACTTCGTCATTTGTCTAGGTACAATTTAGTTTAAAGAGGTTTGTTGGACGTCTGAAGAATGCCTGTAGGGAATTGAGAATATTATTGGGAGGTGGTAGTTAGAGGCTTCCTTTTTGCTGGATTTATGTTTCTGACATCTTCATCTTCATGTATTAGTTGCGAAGTTGCGATGATGATATGGTAGGTACACCTACACGTGTTGTATCTGTATCAGGCATGAGCTCATTTATTTACTGCGAGGAAAATGCAAATATTAAATTAAGTAAATTATATAACCCACAAACGAAACCACGATCGTTGACATCAAGTCCACTGGACACGGACTTCGGATGATTAATGGTACTGTGTGGTATAATACTTCATCACTATTGTACTATTTTTTTACATATCTAGAAGGAAGTAAGTGTAGAAATTGATTATGCAAAATAACAAAACGTTCAAAGCATAAACAACGAAGATTAGATAATTAGTGTAAATAAGTTAGCTCAGGGTAACTAAATTACTTCATCAGTTATTCTTTGATTTATCTGCAGATGCATAATATATTTGGATTATTTCATTATCCAGATTTTCTCTGCAAATATCTATCTCTAATCTTCAAGTTTTTAGCATCGAAAGCAAATTATGCCTTGCATGTGCTTAAAGTTACCACGATGTGGGACGAATGGCATATTGTTGTAACTTTCATTGAAGGATTTTTTTTTCAATCCTGTCATAAAACATTTGCGTATTTTATTTCCCATGTTGTGTTGATATTTGCTGCTTACGAATGGGTGTACCCGGGCGGGTGGTGGTGTGATGTTATTAAGTCTGATGTAATCTACTACGCGTTTGCCAAAAAAGTGCGATTTATTCCAAGTAAAGCCCTACTACTTCTCGTTACAAAATGCATGTAAGCGTAAACCACGAACCTGTACCGCATATTGACGCTTTGGGCACAACAATGCTGTTACATTGAAGTAATGGAGGACTTAAAAATATAGAAAGAAATCCTTCTGAAATCTTGCATCTAAAAGCACTTTCTTTCAACCTTTTACAATGAAATCTGTAACTGTACTGACTGTGAATGTGCGTTTCTTTTTAAGGGTTATATTGCTGAATTTTAAACAACATGCATAATTGGCTACAATGACGCTCCTTTTTGGTGCAAGCTGTTGCATGCTTTGGGTTTTAATTGATTGTTTTTAATCTTTTATTGGCAACTTCTCAATAATAATATTTCTCCAGCTAGCTATCTTATTTTCGATTACAATCGTTACATAATGAAATAGGGTATGCTTAATAGAAAGTCACGGAGGAAGTCTAAATGGGTTTGAAGGATTTAAATTATAATTTCGCAAAACCGCAGTTAATAAATACGACGATTCTGATTCACTGGTGGATGTATGAAACATTTTTTGACCTGAATACCCTTAACCAACGGGATATAATCATAAATATGGTTGTTGTACCACATCCTTCCACTTTCAACTTTAAAACCATTGCTCATCTTTATTATTAATTTGGCTTATAAATTTTTTAGAGGAAGAAATACTTCTTTAACTTCCATTTTCAGCAGTACGTCTGATGACTACGGTCTGCTACTGCAACAAAGTCAGTCGCCTTGCTGCATTTTCATATTAAATCAGTACTTTACGCTTCATTAAGATGTGGAAATTTCAATTGTCACTTATTTTTCTGGGCCTTATCTTGGCGACTTCCAAGGTAAATAAATCCACCGCTTTTAAAGCTATGAGAAACCCTTACCTGTACGAAGGTGTCATAAAATGAGTTCTGACCCTTCAAATAGCATATTTTGTAAAGTTAAAAGAAGTTAGAGGCTAAGGGTAAGGCTTCTGGTAAAATTAGTTCCTATGTTCTTGAAAATCAAAGCTGTTCTTTGTAGCCGATTTCTAATAGATTCATATTATATTGATGCACGGGTTTAGCTTTAAGTTTTTTTCAATTAACAACTTTACAGGCCGATCATGAGCATGATCATCATGATGAAGTTCATGGAGGACAGCAAGGAGGAAATATAGATCCTTTTCAGGAATATTATGACAAATGCAACAATGGAACTTGCGTTGGCTCCCCAAAGGATTGTTACAAGTCTAAGAAATGTGACTACATGGTTTTGATACTTAAAGATACAAAAACTGACAAGTTTAACTTTACGCTGTTTGGACCGATCGACCAAGGATCTGGATACGTAGCTGTTGGGATTTCCCATTCGGGCAAACAAATGGTAAATATGGAATTCTCAGCGAAATTGATTTACTGTTCGTCAGTTGAATAAAACAGGCTATTTATATGGTGATGCAGGCAAACACAAGCATTACAGAGTGCCTTTCCAAGAACCCTGACAATTACTTGATCCGTTCCTCGTGGACATATAAAAAAGGAAAGCCTGAATTACTTCAAGGAGTAAGCTAAAGCTTTGCCGTTTACTTTGCCCTTTTGAATCTTTGCATTTGGTTATGTTCAAAATTGTATTCATATTTTTATTTTTTAGGATGAAAATGGATCTGGGTGGCCAATTGGTCGTGATAAAAAACTATATCAATTCAATGGAAAACTTGTTTGTAGTTTTCAACACAATCCTGTATCTAAAATTTATGGACACATTTTTGATCTAAATAAGGATAGGCTTCACATTCTTTTAGCTGTTGGTAAACTTGAAGCAGGTACTACTGATTAACTGATTTATTTTAAAATATCGTATTTGGCAAATAAAACTAGCCTTTATTACAGTAATATGCTTTATTACGTAAAACCTAAATAGCATGCTTGATCATAAATAATGAACATTTACAGATTCCACATTGCAATACCACGAAAATGGGAGGTTCATCTCATCCGATTACCTATCACTATCATCATCTTCGGTGAAAGTCTTTTTCGGGACACCTTTAATATTAAGCTCCCTAATTGTCATTGCTAAAATTCTGTAAAACATTTTCATGAACAAGGATTTCAAATGTAAATCAACTCCTTATCTTAGAGTATTAGAGTAGTATATAATACTCTAAACTCTAAGCTCCTTATAGCTTCTGAACCCTTCAATGATTTTCAAAACTGCGTTGCTTACAACAATAAAATGTCGCTATAGATTTGCCATTCATTTCAAACAACCAAATTCCAACTTTTTTCGTCGCATAGAATTGCATGAACCGTTCGGTAAATCTTCTTGATATAATGAAAAAACTGCAAAATCACCAATTTAGAATGTCTACAAACTACATAAAGGTTTGGACTCTCATCCTGGTCACCCTAGGGGCTATATCGTGCAATGAGGTACTGCTGCTTAAAATATTCCATCTTGAAATAAAATTCATAAAAATATCGAACCAAATTTTGTCAGTTTACCATTAATTGCTTCAAAACTTTAACGGACCAGATAAGTGAGATAAGTGAACAGAATATGCAACTTCGATGTCCGTCTAAACCAGACAACAATAGCTTTTGTTTCCCAAATAATGTGGATGGAAGACACTCAGTAGTTTACATTCAAAAGGCTACGGACAGAAAGTACCGTTTTGTATTGATATCATCTACTCAACATGGAGATGCAGATACTGACATGGATGACGATCATCATTGGGTTGGAGTGGCCATATCTAAGAATGGCCAGGTATGAAAAACTCCCTTTAACGTTGTAAAGACAAACATTCCAGGACTTGTAATATATTTTTTTTAATGTTCTCTCCATAAAGGGACAAAGCCCAACCGTTTACTGTGTGAAAAATGACGCTGTCCATTCAGCCACCCGATCATCATCTCACGAAACCGATTTGCCAATTAAAAACGTATGTATTTTTTTTACAAGACCTCTAAGGTGTATGGAAATAAATCCTGTTGATGCAAAAAATAATAAAGTTGTCTTGAACAAATAGACATGGACAGTAGGAGCACCGAGTCCTTATAAAATGAAGGAACAGGATGGGCATGAGTTTACCTGTTCTTTTACAACACCAGCTAAAATCGCTATTGAAGTTAATGGAACAAATTATGCTACGGATCTTGACGTGGACAAAGTTAAGATCATACTTCTCTGGGGAACGTCAGAAAGTACTAGCAATAGCAATTTAATAAACCACTTTATTCTTAGCATTCTGCTAAAATCTGCATCAGAATTACAATCCGTTACGGTAGGGGAATCTAGGCATAAAGAAAGCACCCTTTTGTGTAAAGGATCAGGGGCTCAATTTAGCTACTATTAAAGAGGGGCTACTTACTATATTCTGAGAAATACTCATTCTTTTCATACATATTAGAGTCATCTTTACTGGAGTAAAGTTTCAAAAGTCCTATAAATCTTAATCGTTTTTGGTCTTTCAATACCTACAGAATTGGCGACCCTTACCCCAGGAATTGATTCTACTACATCTAACGAAACCCTGCTTTCTACCTACAAGGAAATGGAAATTGAGGTCTGTAATAAGATTATAACTTTCGTCCTTATTTAGCTAGAGTGGTCTAGCTTAATACAACCCACAGCCATGCAAATATCAGGGTTAGAAATAAATACTAAAACATATCCCAAATTCATAATTTCCAGGACCATACTGCAATACTAGACCTCGGCGTCCAGCCTGTTGGGAGTGAAGCACGATCTAAAGACGACCCCAACGCTGCAATCCGTCCATTCCAAATGGGAAATTATATTATTTTATATTCTGGAGTCATCTCATCCATCATTTACTACCATCTGTAGTATGCTGCGTTTTAACGTTTAGAAATAATAAATCATTTTTTGAAAAGTACAAATCCGGTCAAAAGGTTTCTCCTTCTGCATAAACAAAACGCAGCGTCATGGCAACGCAGCAAGAACGCTCCGCTGTAACTCATTTCCCTCCAAACAACCATTTCCATTTGGACCGCTCGTAAAAGCAGACGTGTATCGCTGCAATTCCGTTTTTTTTACATCGCTACGCATTTGCATACACTTTTTTTGGAACGCTATCGAATTTCGGTTCGTTTTTTCTGAAGTTCCGTCTGAACCCGACCGGATCGACCGATCATGAAGGTTTCTACTGCTGGAAAAGTTGTCCTACTTGTTGTCCTGGAATGTCTTGTGGGAGCGTTGGCCCGCTCACGAAACCGCCACCGAACGAATGTGGTTGTTGTAAGTTTATATTTATCTGGGTCATATGCATCCGTCGTTGTTTCGTCAAAACGCTTCAAAGGATGAAACCAATTTATTGTATTATTTTTCTAATTTTACAGTCGCCAGCAACAGTCAACGGTTCGAATATGACGGCCATATTCAGTTGGAACGGGACGAAACCACCGGATGAATTCGAAGTGACGTTGATAGGAAGTGGGGGTAAAGTCCACAACGAGCCTCTTGGTTACTTAGCAATGGGCTTATCAAAAGATAATCAAATGGTGACCACTATTTTTAATCCCTTATTACAAATTATGATAAATGATAGATTGTTCCCATTGTTCGTGTTCGATTCATCGCTTCTGTGTCAGTCCTGACTGGCAACGGCAGCAGTACTTTCTGCCTCTAAACGAAGCCATATAGGGGTTGACAATAATGTAAAGGACTATTATATTATTTCTCAGGGAGATGACCTGGTCGTAGCCTGCATTCCAAAGGACATCGAAGACCATCGTTTGCTGAAGTTCTACTACACGGAGAGAAACGACAGAGACGCTGGCGTATCGAAGCTGGTAAGTGGATGGTGGATGCTATCAAAATTGTTAAATCTAATTGAATTAATAGCATCGGACAGAATTCTTTGATAAAGTTTTACAATGTTTTGTGCAGGACATCACGAAGGGCAAGCCAACAGAGATTGAAAATAAGTTGATTGATGGTAGAATAGAATGCACCTTTCGTCTTCCAGCCGTTATTGAAAGTGACAAAGTGAGCTTCAACCTTAACACTGCTCGAGCAGGAAAGAATTTCTGGATCTTGTTTGCGGAAGGCCCACTCAACAAAAGCCATGGAATAGCCGACAAGACTAATAGTATGTGGTTTTTATTTTAAAATTAAGCATTTTAGATTTCTAGTGGTTCTAGATAGTTATTTGGGCTTTTGTTTTCTAGCTCATATTCTAAAACATGATAATAGATCATCCAGAGGGTTGATCATCCTTCCAACAGCATCTGGAAATAAGGTAACATTAATTTACTTTAGGCTTACCAAAAGAGATCACATTCCAGTATCAGTCAGTTCTAATCGTTAACATTTAACTACCTATTTTTTTAGATAATATTTGAGTCAACATGCCTGGCACTCTTCTTCATTTTCGGATACTTCTATAATGGATTCGGAACTCAGTAGTGTACTTCGTGATGATGATGATATCCTTATAATCACTTCGACAATTCTAGCAAATATCCTCAATTCTTTTTGAAAGTAGAATTCCGTGCTTTTTGTATCATAAGTGTAACTGAAAACTGTACAAACGAAATCTTAACCTTGCCAGAGAACTGAGCTACTCTGCAATTTGTAACTAAATTAAACTCCCAGTAATGATGAACTTGCTATGATGAGTCAATAAAGAATATACGAATGTCCGTAACCGACAACTGATGCTTGTTAACTTCTTTTAAACTTTTATTTTATCTTTCATAAGGAAAAGTAAACCAATGCGTTTACTAGGAATTAGGGATCCTTCGTATGCTTAAGAAATAACCTATCATCCGTTAATTTATGATCAGTGATCATAATAATATGATAATATTTAATGATCTGCATAATAGATGTATTAAAACGGTCAACAGTTCTTCCTGCACTGTATTTGGAAATAATAATGGCTACGCGTAATGCATATACGATCATTGTGATAACTTAACTAATACTTAACTTCTAAAGCCTGCTCATGTCAAGAAGGCTTCGTTTCTTATAATTATCTTTGTTCGTATTCAAGTAGGTCTACTAATAAGGCAATGGTGCAGTCAACTTCTTGAAGATAAGACAGGGTAGAATAGAAAATTCATTTTTAGTACCACTACTACCACGAAGGCTTCACTGTCAAGTACAACTTCTAAGTTTTAAGCTTTACTTATTTTTTAACTTATTTTTTTTAAAATAAAGCCATCCTTCCGCTATTTAAAATGAAGTCTACAATCGTTAAGACCATTTTTTTAATCGTATCTGTGAAATTTTTAATTGCAACAGTGGCTGCGGTAAGGGAACATAGCATTAATTATTCAGTAAATTGTACTTTTGGTACTTCTCATCCGTTCAGAAGTGAGAACTCGGGAAATTTATTTCTTTTGCTACTTTTATTTTTCTGTAGCAATCTAACACAATGTCTTCGAGTGCTGGTATCGAAGTTAAGATGAACAGAAAAGATGATAAGACATTCTCCGTAGAGCTGAGTGGTAATGGACCTCAATACATTGCCCTAGGCTTGTCTAAAGATAGTTCTATGGTAAGGAGGGACGCTTTCTAGTATTAACTTTTGTATGATAAAATATGCAATATAATTAAAACAAAATCCCTTGTATCGATAAAGGGAGGAGATGCTGTAATAGTTTGTACGGATAGCAGCGTCCAGACATACATTAATCCAATTGGCACTCATATTGCAGCCCAGAAGCTCGTATGTTTATTGAAAAAATAAAATATCTGGTTGAATATTTGTGAAATCGTACCAAATTTTGAGGAAAAAATACTGATTATATATTTTATTAAAACTTGTCTAATTGTAGAATTGGCTAACTGGAACACCCTCAAATTCAAAATCGTCAAAATCTAACGGCAAGATAGCGTGCTCTTTCGACCTCCCTTCAAGCATAGATGCTGGTAGTGGAATCACCTTTAATTTGAATACAATTGATAATGGTGATCTCCATGTCCTCGTTGCCCAGGGCCAGACTACAGATTCAGGTAATATATCAGTTTTTTGTCAAACTAGTAGCAATGCAAATCAAGTAGCGTTTTACGATCACTAAGTTACTCATGAATGCCTCAACTTCTACCCATGAACTATCTCTGGGAGTTAGAGCAATTTAAATACCAAATCATTTTTGAGGACGGAGAAACTCAGCTACGTCTTAATTTGATTTTCAGGAATAGCTGCCCATGAGCATAGCAACAATGGAAGGTCTGTTGGTCTTATCAAGATTCAAGACGCTGCTGCAAGTGGCTCTTCTACTACTAGTGGTCCTGATCCTGCTTCTACAAATGGCCCTATCCCTGCTACTGGTCCTGCACCTAAGAGTGGTCCTACTCCTGATAATGGTCCTACTCCTACAACTACTCCAACAAGTGGTCCTACTCCTGCCCCAGGTACTCCTAGTACCAGTAGTAATCTCAAGCCTATAGTCATATTATATTCTATTGTATTATATTTTATCGTGTTATGAAACCGTGTACTATAAACGGAAGCATGTGGGAGTGGTTATACTTCCTCTTACGTGGATCAATAAATACTTGTAATGTAATCTAAAATCTTCGTTATCACATTTCACATCATGCATTCATCATTTATCATGCAAAATATATGCATATCGGAGGATTAAGCTCCGTTTTATTGCTCCTTAATTTATTTTCAGGATTTATATTTCTTCTGAATAATTTCTTGAAATTTTATACTGAAAAAGGTAAATTACTTTTTCATTGTCATATTGTGAATTTTGAATGTTAATGTTATGCATTTTGGTCACACCTTTTTCGTTAAGAAAGTAAAAGGTCAAACCTTTTCAATTTGCTGGGGACCATTTTGCTGCGGTATGGTGTTATTTTAATTAAAAAGTTAAAATTCATGGAATTTGGTAAATTCTGCCTGCTCAGGGCCACTATGATTGCTTACTTACACACAAATTTGATTTAATACGCCGGAAACCTCACCTTAAATAGAACATTGTACAGGCTAAAAATGTCTTTGTGGTTTCGACAGATGAGTCAAATTTAACTCAAGGGTTTTTGTACAAGGTAAAAATGAATAAAATAGGAATTTCCAGGCCAAACCACACACTTTTTCTAAGGAAAACAGAATTACTGATCTAATAAATAGAAATTCAGCCAATAATTCTTTGTCACATTCTTAAAAGGCATCCTTAACGCATTGTCACAATCTGCATTTTATCACAATCAACTATACTAAATCCAGCCAAGTAGTATGAGTGGATACACTAAATTGGTAAAGTACATCTACAATTTCATAAATTCTAGATAATCGTGGAGTAGCAATAATTTAATATCTTATGCTTTATTTTTAACAGACTGCCATCGGCGTCTGCTTGCTTCTAGTGGCGTTTCTCGCCCTAGTGGAAGTCGACGGCCATCGTCATGGGCATCGAGGTGGTGGGGGCTACGGTGGTGGACACGGAAACAGGGGCTACGGTGGCGGATACGGAAACAGGGGCTACGGTGGCGGACACGGAAACAGGGGCTACGGAGGGTATGGAAACGGGGGTTATGGAGGGAATAGAAATGGGGGTTACGGAGGGTATGGAAACGGGTGGGGGAAATAATTAATTCATTAAAAACCAGTACTACTATTTTCCAATTATTATATGGTAGTCGAATTTGAGACGAACATTTTACCATTTGCACTAAATGATCAATAAATACCTGTACTTTGCTCTGACGTTGTTTTTTAACTTTGCACTGTATTCATCATCTATCATTTAAAATATAACTAAATTGCCAACAGTAAACATTCTTGATGCAAACAACGACCGCATTTGCAAGAAATCCAATGACAGAACATTAAAATGCATAGTGTAAGATAACCCACCCCCTACCCGGCAGGGCCGTTTTGTCTTACAGGTTCGTCGGGTGATATAATCCGGCTGGATGCTGATGACTGATAAGTGCCCCTAACTTACTGTATATACTCGAATAGTGTCCTCCCCCGAATAGTGCCCCTCTCGAACAGTGTCCCTCCCTAATTAATTAACCCGATAAGCCCCAGTTAATTGCATGTTAAATTTGACCCCCAAAAAACTAAAATTAATTAGTGTCCTGGGACGCTATTCGAGTATGTACGGCATGCTACCTAGTCTTGATGAATAATAATCAGTTTTCTTGCAACAATTTTTATAGTACATCATAAGTTAAGCTTTTTATCAATCTACGGGATGAAAATAATAGTATTTTTTGGGATTCCCATTCACAGAATTAGGTAGTCTTTTAAAGATTTTCCTTCCCTAACCCAACAGTTATATCTAGGGCCCAAAGAAATAAGGATGACGGAATTTCAATAACTGATACTGAATGTCTAACTGCGTATAGATCATTTTGTGCAGAAACCAAATCTCAGGTCAGCTTTCTAGAAATACTGTGTATTTCTCTTTCAACTTATATGTGACATTTTTGTCTAAACTGCAAATTGAAAAATGCACTCAACTAGTGTACCTAAAACTGTTTTTTAAATTTTAATCTGGAAAGGTAGAAAGAGGGGATCGATGGTAGGATCAAAATCTGAAATATGAAGGGTGCCTAAAACATGTTTTTTTTTACTAAATACAGCAAATTACACACAAGTTGTTTTTTTCTTCTAATGATCTTTACTGCTCACTAAATAAATAAGGTACCATAAATTACATGAATTTTGCAAGTAAAAAGCAGAGTTAGATTAAAAAGTTCTCGTACCCTCTAGAGAAACTTGATCATATTCATAACAAGAAGACTAGAAAATATATTATCGTAAATCTATCAGTACATTATATCAATCGCGAGAGAGGGATGCCTACTGAATTAATAATAACTTTGCTGAGCTTAATTAAAAATCTCTAAAACATTTCATTGACTTGGAATACGATTAACGTAACAAGTCAAGGATCAAAGGGGAATAAAGTTATTGTGGCACGCTTTCTTCGACACGTCAATATCTAAGGGCCAAACTTCAACAATGAGATTTGAAACAAAACTTGTGAGTCAGACAGAGATTTCAGCCTCTGTTAACAATTGATCCATTGATCCATCCATCATCGTTGAAGTAACCATGTTTTAAAGCTTGAAGGGTTACATTTTTATGGACGTTTTAGCCTAAAGTATAAATCTAGAAAAAGTCTGGATCAAGGGCGTAGGCATGCAAAGCTATCTATGTCACAATATTACTGTGAGGTGTTGGCAGTTTCCGGCCAAACCCCAAACCAACAGGAACTGAAACCGCTATGTCAGAGCACAAACGTTAAATGCATCAAATAACAACATATGAGTAATAATTAAACACTTTAAACATACAAACGAGAAATATAAACGTAACAGACAAATAGCCATCTACATAAATAATTTACTAAATAATTTCCTTCTCATAGCACAAATAACCACGGCCTATAAACTAAATCGCCGTGCATATATTTCATCCGGTAACCAGGAAAAATTGCAAACATTCTCATTCAGCAAGGTTATTATGTTCAGAGAGTTTTAACCTAAATAAATTGAATTTATAAGCACTTTTTGAGAAGATTGCTCAACTAAAAGAGGTCATAATTAAATAAACTTTTAATACCCGAGATAGCCATGCCAAATTCACAGGTTAACATGTCCGGGCTTCACAAACCGAAAAAAACATCGAATGATACCAGTGAATCTAACTTAATTACCCACCCGCAGCATAATGCCCATGGGAATAAATGCTACAACACGTTTATGGATTTTATAAGCGTTATGCTCAGCATCGCTGAAATCTGTCTGGTTATCTACCTCTCAGTCAGTCACTTTAGTCATTCAAGGGGGGTTATTGCAGTGGCGATGCTGGCACCCATTTTATTAAATTTTGTCGGAGTGACTTATTTCTTATCAGAGTAAGAACCTTTACTAATCTCATATTGGCTTACTTTCATACGGTTAATTTTTCTAAAGGTTTCAAAATTATTGTTCAACAGCTCAAAAGAGAGAAAAGAGTTTGAAAGGGTGGGGGTTTCCCGTTTTGCTAAAGATTTATTTCAAGCTCCAGTCCTTGGGCCGGTTTTTACGTAATATTAAACGGAAACAAACACTTTTACTGTCAGCATCAGCATTCTTAACTCTCATATACTATTTGGGCATCCATAATATAGAGCAATAAAAGTGTTGAGCATATCTTCCGGTTTATCCGCCCAAGGAAGTGACTATGCCCGGTTCGAGGCTTCAGCCATTAAAATGCGACAAGCGGAAAGTTTTTTCGGAGCTGCTCCAGAAGCCCTTGTTCAACTTACCGTCCTACTTGTAACTACAGAGAAGGAGCTGACCCTGGATAGTAATTGATTACCAGAAATTACTAACTTTTATGTCATCAATGTTGAAGTGTTTATAATGGTATTGATTGATGGGTTATTTGCAGATCATTTGGAAATACTTGTTGTGATTTTATCTGTGATTACATTAAGTGAAGCAAACATGTATGCGTCGATATCAAATTACTATAGGCTGTTTCACAAATATAGAGACGGCGATTGGCAAATGCCTACCTTAAAGATTTGGCAAAAATCCATCCTCTTTTTTCATGCATTTTTCTCTATAGGTGATAATTTCCCCATTTCAATATTATAAAGCATCATGTACAGATATTAAAATGGGTTGATTGATCTCACTCCGTTTCCAGGTTCGAGACTAGCAGCCATGGCCAGCTTAAAAGCTGCCGTAAAATACTACGTTCTGGTCCCAAATGAAATGATTACCAAAACCTCTTCTACGGATACTCGTCCAGGGGGGACTGCTACTGGTGCTGTAGAATTGGATTCAAATGCATTAGGATACTATTTAGCAATGTTTTTCCTCATTGAAATCTTCTTTAGGATGATTTTGTACTACTTTGTGCGTTTGATAAAGTATTCGTTGATCGGAAATGGGATTCCGAGTGGATGCTATGAATCTATTTCTTACGGGTGGAGAGCCACGATCCTGGACTTAGGTTATCAGTCGAAAAATATTGCGGTTCAAATTTTGTTTTACATTGAAAACACTTTTTGTTATATTGTGTGGTGGTGCTCTGTGATTACTTCTACAAGAGCAGAAATTATTCTGGTCAAGGAGCATATTTTGTCCCCTTTAACAGCTATATTTGTCATGTTCACCCTTGTCTCCATCTTCCTACTTTTCGCCATTACGGGTCTGGGGCTTCACTCGCTTAGAGGTCCTTTAAACAAAAAAACTGCCCAATGAAATCAAATTGGTGGGACAGAAGCAAGGGTCTGGTTGTTACTTCGTCCATATCAGTATTATAATTGGCATGACTTTTATCGTTGTATTAACTCTCGTTAAGGGAAAGAGCTGAATGTTTTTTATTATATTTCTACTGTATTGTGATTATTAAATTGAAACATGTTTGATAAGTTTTAAGCAGGCATTAATTGATCAGTTGTTGTTGTCGATAAAATAAACACGATTTAAACATTTTACATAACACGATGTTACATTTCGGTCACATAAAAAATAATTGCAGGTAACCCAACGAAAAATCAACCCAACCCCAACCTAACATGAAGTATTTATATCATTCACCAATCGTATATACGGCTGGCATTTTATTGATTTTTATAATAACCAATTGAAATAATCGAACAAAATGAAGCTATGCTTCGGCATTGCTCTTGAAAAATGAATTTACTGATTGAACTACTGACTACTATGATTAATTATGCGAAATTAAATACTGATAACACCTTGTTTAATAGCTAGGTTAAGCTCTTTCCTCGACGATAAAAGTTCACCTTCTTCTTCTTTCTTTGTTCACTTATTCAAATCATTCAGAGTTTGGAGAAGTAGCTCCTTGATCATCTCTAATTGCTATAGACTTCAGCATGACTTCCATAAAATGTACAGTTCCACAGAATAAAAAGATAGTTTTTTTCATCTTGTGCGATACATTTCTTTCTAAACATTTCATCCATTCTCTACTTTATTGACCCATAGGTTGTTTCGTAGTCCTCGTTGCAGTCTACTGCAGCCTGGCTGGCGCGGTCAAACTTGGTAACTAATTAATTCCTGCCTGCTTGTGATAACAATTACCCGATGAAATGAAATTATATTTTAACCCTTAAGGTAGCTACAATGTGGACAAAGACAGTGTCACCGTTTCTGGACTTTCTTCAGGAGGTGCGATGGCCATGCAATATCATATCGCGTTTTCAAACAAAGTGCATGCCTCCGGAATTTTTGCTGGACGTAAGTATTATTTCAACTAATCAGTGTTTTAAAAATTACATCATACGCTAATAAATAAAATGTCTATTCTAGTTCCATTTGCATGTGCCAAGGGGGGTTTAACATCCGCGACCATGTGCATGAGCAGCCCTGCGTCTCTCAACGTGAACACATTGATAGCTGAAATCAACAACCTGGGTAATGCAGGGTCTATTGATGGTCCTAACAACCTGGATGGAGACAACGTTTTCATTTTCCATGGTACTAAGGACACCACAGTCAACCCAGGTAGGGTTTTCATTAATTTTTATTATTTCAGATTATTTCCTCCATAAACAGACAGAATTCAGTAATGCATTTTTCATATCGCTTACAGTTGCAGGACAAAAGACTCAGCAAGTTTATGAGCATTTTGGAGTTAAAATAAAAACAGAATACACGTATGCAGCTGTACACGGATTTGTAAGAATTAATTTGTAAATATCACGATGAGTGCTAAGATCAGGGTTTTAACCCAGTAAAACCCCTTGTGCGTTACAATTTCCATAATTAATTACAGCCTACTGACTTTTACGGAGCTGCATGCGGTTCCAGTTCTGCCCTAACTCAGTACATTAACAATTGCGCCTATCATGGAGCGTACGATGCTTTGAACTATCTGTACAATGGAACGCTTGTAAAGCCCACAGGCTCGGAAACTTTGGCTGCAGTAATTCAATATGAGCAGGCAGAGTTTGGAGCAAGTGCCGCTACTAGCATGGATTCCACAGGTTATGCTTACGTCCCTTCTAAATGTGCAGATAAGAGTCGAAAGTGCAAATTACACATTTCTTTGCATGGATGCCAGCAGCACAGGTTATACTTCAAAGCAAAACGCTTGCTTGATCCATACAATAAAATACTGTCAAATGTTACAAAATGTCCTTAGGTCTGCGATCAACGACGTTTACGCCACAAAGACTGGTTATCTTCAAGTTGCCGAGGTCAATGATATAATTGTAATCTTTCCCCAAGCCACTGCTAATATGTTGGCTGGGAATCCCAATGGTAAGAAAACTCAGGTTTACTAAGAAAGTATAGTCAGAAGTTGTTGGTTAAATTCCACTAATAATCTGTTTAATGTTATTTTAGGTTGCTGGGACTGGTAGGTATATTATATCTACCTGCATCCTACATCTATTTTTGATTGATAAATATTAAATGGCTAGTGATAACTATTTTTTAATCTGTGTCTTTAAGGTGGGGATACTTAAATATCAACTACTGTAAGTCATCCAATCTTAAACAATAGATTTACGGGAAAAATTAATTGAAATATATAATAATTATTTCATAATTGATCCTTTACAGTGAACAGAAATGGTGCTCAAATGAAAGCCATTGGTGCGATGATGGATCGCGTTGCATTTTGGTGAGCTATAATATAGTCTACTACATATAGTGTCTGTTGAAGCAGTTAATTACAAATATGCTAAATTTTATTAGTGATGGGGCACCAAACTGCAACGAAGATGACGTAACAACTACAACTACAAGTACAAGTACAACTCAAGCTTCAGTATCTACCACTACTGAGGTTTCCACCGGACCAACTACTACACGGGCACCAGGCCAGTGTCGAGACAACGAGGTTTCATTCAGTCCTTTTCCCAGCGATTGTACCTATTACACCATGTGTGCTTGTGGTCAGTGGGATAAAATTTCTAAAAATTCATTTACAATTCTGAATTCGAACAACCCAGTATGATAGCATACTTCGGGAAATATCTTATTCTTATTCTATTCTAGGTGTTAATGTCCTACTTCAATGTGCCCCTGGTCTTTACTTCGATGTATCCATCAACAATTGTAACTTCATCCAGTTAGTTAACTGTGAGAATGGAGTTCGTCCGTGATTACACTTTCGGGGATAGTTTTCGATACATATGCACTTTAGAGTCAACTTAAATTATAAATCAATAAACATCAAGCATTCCAAAAATCTCATTTATAATTAACACATAGTGTCATTTATATCCCTCCGAAGACCCTTTTATCTTAAATTAATTACATAGTTGTGTAGTTGATACTACTGGATTGTCTTGTTTGGTCTTCTCGTCAATATACAAAGTATTTTGCAATCTTGCTTGCCATCAGAAAATGGATTTTAACGATAATATTGGAACATCTTTTCTCCACTTAATTTTTGTCCAAAAAATCCTTGCAAATGCAGTTGCTATTTTGCAGTATACATTTTCTAAATGTTCAGTATAACATTGCGAATCATAATGACACACGATGATTGATAACCAATAGTCAAAACAATGAAGTAACAGAGGCTTTGGCATTTTTTATTCCGACGCAATAGTACGTTGTAGCGTGACAGAACAATGAGTGTTTTTCAGCCACGCAAAATTACACACCATGCATGCTTTGAGTTAACATACATTTCTGTTTATATATTTCAAACCTTAAGAAATGTATGATGGTATATCCGTGCTACCCAGTTAATATTAGCTACTATAAAATCAGAATAATATAGTAGTTTCCAAAGAAAATATCATACAAAATTTCTTGACTTTACATCAAATACATAGTGACTATCTCACTGGTCTGGTCTCCAGATTGTTTCCTACCCTTGATTCCATCATTACCACAACTATTACTACCACTACTTCCAGCTTTAGTTCCTCCAGTAGAAGGTACAGTTTTAAACTCTACCTGTTGACCAGGCTGAGGATCATGATGATGAACTTGGTGCTTATCTTTACTCTCTGTCGTAATAATACTGTTAGATCTGCTGCTCGTTTGGTCCTTATTGGACTTTTTCTTGGGTTTTATAAGGTTAGAAAGGAATAATTCCATGGAGAAGCGTCTACTACCCTTTCTTGAAGCCTTCAATGCCTGCTGCCGCTGACGGATCCGCTCATCTTCTTCATCATCATCATCTGAGTCCGAATCGTCAGGTTTCAATGATACCCGGCGGTCTGAAATCGCTGCTGCTGCCGAAGAGCTAGGGTGATTCTCACTGAAAGTTCTTGTCCGAACTGATTGGGATCTGGGATTACTACTGTTAGGATTCGCATTTGACGGGAACTGATGCTTCTGCTCTGATTCCTAAAAAATAAAGTTTTATTTTAAAGCTTACATTTCCCTTCAAAGCGAATCAAGTGGAGCTGGGTGATTAACCGATTTTTTAACGGGATTAAGGATTACGGATTAGAAATTTCGAAAACATGGATTAGATTAG
>JAQFZX010002605.1:0-17809 GCA_034682405.1 Hydroisotoma schaefferi | reverse complement strand
TTGGCACTTGCCAAGTCGGTTATTTAAAACTTGGTACTTGACTCTGCATGCCAATTTTGCTACTTGTGGCATCCCTGAAATCCTTGAGTACAGGCTTATAGCTACGCAACGAAATTATCCCGTGAGCGATGGGCTTAAATTTCCGATGCAAACTTAAGTTGACTGGTTGAAATACGCCGAGTAACCCTACTAATAACTACGTATTTCTAACTAAAATGTCACATGTCATCCCCACGCATTATATTATAAGACTGTGAGAATTGAGAGTATTAGATGATTAACTACCTTCCCTAGCATCAGACCTACAACTTTCACCCACCCACACGGCACGAGCTAAGCCCGCATCTTTGATGAGTAAAGTGAAAACATGGTAACCCGATTTCGAGAGCGACTCATCTTTGATAAATCATCTTTAGAAACCACAAGGGGACTCACTTACTTTATATCAACTAAAAGCTCTCATTGAGGAGGATTCTCCCTTGGGAAACTAGGAATTACCACCAACAGGAATAATACAATTTCCCAGTCTCAGATCCTCTACTTAAGCAATCCCAATGCAACCAGTAAATGTATATCACTTCCAAGACACTTCTTGATTCTAGATCTGCTAACATTTAATCCAAGGACAATCTAACTACTTTGTCCGTATGGAAAGCAGAGAGTAGGATTCTTCTTGTTTCAAAGTTTACGACATTTTCTGCTTTTCCACAAGAAAAGCTGGACTTTTATTATTTAAATTTGACAAAAGGGATTTTTGCTAAGATTTCTAAGAAACTTAAAAATCACGAAATAACTTGGCTTGAAGTATTGAAATGTTTAAAATCAGCCAGTTTCAGTTTCAGCCAAATTAAAATCGATCATTAAAATTATTTTTATAATTTCATTGTACGTAATTTTTACTGAAGATACGGGAACATCTGGGTCTTTCATTTTTTTACAGCAGTGAAGTTAAAATTGCTGCATGAATCCTTCAATCCTTCAGGGAAGAAGCTTTCCGGGTATAAATATAAAAACTATGGGGATTTTTTTGATGGGGCCATTATTTGATAGTTTCCAGGAGAGTGGTATATTGGAGTGGACTTGTAAAATGTAAAAGTGAAAAATCGGCTTTATAGTTAACCGGTTTAGCTTAGCGTTTGTAGGCTGGTCTCCCACCGAAAACTTTTCTCATAGAGAAGGGAAACTCTGCGAGAATCCTCTGGCTAATATAGTAGCGGACACCCACTATCCGATGACTTAGGACTTAAAACCGGAAATACGGTATCTTCATCCAATTAGGGACCTCCCTAGATTCAACTAGTTATTTAAGTTAGTTTACAAGATTCGTTTTTGTAAGGGTTCTACTACTTTATATCCAGGCAGTTGATTGATAGATATAACTTTCTCCACTGGAGCGAGTCAGCTCATGATTTGTCAGACAGAAACAGTGAGTAGTTTCTCATTGAATTAACAGCATAGCATTGATTGTTCATTTGTCAATTGTCCTCTTCCTGTCCTCCATATTGGAGGTTGGTTGTGGTGAAAGCTTATGAAATTAATTACCCCTGTCTGCTCAAGATTAAAAATCCTGTCGGGGTATGTAAATCAGTTCTAGGTGATGAATTTCAACCCACAGCAGCACTGAAACGTTCAATTTTTTCAACGAATTTATTTTGAGAAAAGTAGCACAAAATATTTTAGACCTTTTGATGACCCTGTGGGGTTTTTTGACCCCTATGGATCACTTTGGGCACCGATTTGGCTTATTTCCGAACTTAGCCTCGGATACGATAGTTTGACCATCTATGGAAAATTTGGAACCAGTAGCATAATTTATTCGAAAGTTACCGTGCCGGCAGACAGACAGACGGCAATTTTTATAGCCCTAGAATGGGCTAAGAATAAAACGGCAAAAACAAAATGGTTTTAAATGAAACTTTGTAAATGTTATTATTTAATATTGCAGTTAAGCAGACGGTTTAATTTAGCACTCCAAATAATGAGTTTTAGGTGATTCCATAAAAAAACTTATTTTATGGCCAGTAGCAGATTGTAAACAGTTTTTACTTACAACAGATTGGCACAGCTTGAGCCATTTATATGCCTCAATTTAAGCTGAAAAAAGTTTCTATCCTATCTCAATTGTTAATCTTTGATAAAAGGAAGATTGTATTTTGTAGTCCCAGTGTTGGTAAAATTGCCCAAGTTTAATACTTTTCAATCGTAAACTAATATTGTGAAGCTGTAGTCTAAGAAACTGTGCAAGGAAGCAAGATAAAGTGTGTGTTTTATTTTACGGTAGCATTCTCCTCTTTCGATTCCCGTTTCTGATTGCATGCCAGCCAATTGTATAGTCTAAAATCACTAAAACCTAGAACCTGTTTGTAGGAACCGGATATGCTTTTTTCTGTATTTAAATCACTCCCGAATCCCTACCCTCCTCCTTTCAGCTCAACTTTGATTCTACAAAATCAAAGCTGAAGTGTTTTTTTTCTCGAAAAAACACTTGATTACTTCAGAGGAATACAAAGATGCATGACTCTGAGAAAAAATAGATATTGATGCCGGCTGAGTGATGTCATAAAGTTGGAAATTACTTTTCCCAAGTATGCTCCGTGCCTAGAAATACTACATGAGTTTATTCAGAGAGAGTTCAGTCGGTGTTAACTTTAGGTTCGGTATTTCTGGACATGTAAATCTGAGTCAGTGAAAATACGTCAATCCAAAAGTAATTGCTCGGCTCTACTTGAGCAGACAAACTAACTATATAAGCTGTTGAGAGCTCGAGAATGAGCTGCATAAACATGCTAAACTCCATGGGAAATCAAACATAAACTTTACTTTTCCCTGCTGTTGCTTGCTTGGTCTAAAATAAAATGCATACATTTCACTTTATTAGATAAAGTTTGACAACTTATTGTTAGCTGGTTGGTTGGGCTTTTGTTACACATACTTTCAGCTTTTGTGTCACTTTAGCGGAAAAGTTTCTCTCATTCCATTTATTACAGTCAGTAGGGGTCTATACCCGCAAAACTTCGGCCTAACTGGTAACAATTGCGGTTGTGGAGACGTAAAAAATCTCGGCCTAACCGGTGTTTTTCTCGGCTTAAATGGGAAAAACATCGGCCTAAACGGCGTTTTCCTCTCCTGAGGATTTCCTAAGGATTTAGCTGAACGATGTAGATATTAAGTATTTTACATCAAATATATCAAATATCATGCAATAATTATGAAACTTCTTTTGAAACCGAGTCAGGAATAAAAATAAATTCATTGCCGAGAAAAACCTCGGCCTAACCGGCGTTTTTCTCGGTTAGAAACCTCACGACGTCCTCATGCAAAATGCCTAGAAGCGATATTTTTTATATTTGCATATGTCATCCACTTTACTGAGAGAAATTAGAATATCAAACGAATTTTTTTGCCGTAAATTCAGCGAATAGGTCAAAAGGTCAAAAAAAACGCGGAGCCGAGGAAACATCGGCTTAATCGGTGTTTTTCTCACCTTCAGAGGCGGATTTTGGATAAAATAGGCTTGCCAAGGAAAACGCCGTTTAGGCCGATGTTTTTCCCGTTTGAGCCGAGAAATACACCGGTTAGCCCGAGATTTTTCTCGGCTCCACAGCCGAGATTTTTACCAGTTAGGCCAAGGTTTTGCGGGTATAGGCCCCTACTGACAGTATTAGAAATAGGATGAGTAGTTAAGTAGCACGGTAGTAAGAATGTATTTCAAAGCTGTAGTAAAATCAGTCAATCTAAATTGTCATTTGTATCTTTTTTCTGAGTTTGAATGCATAAAACTTACTAATTTATCACTCCATTTGGTGATAAAACTGTCTATCCATAAAGTCTTGATGGTGAGGGAAATAGAAATGAATTTCTGGGGCGAACGTAGTGAAAGTATGAGATGGTTGTTGATTTTTATCTCCTATTTTATTAGCACAGCATTCTACGTATTTCTAGTTTTTATTCTTATCCTGTTACAATCTTGCAGAGAGCGACGATAGTGATGCGGAAGGAGGGCTTGGAAATGTCACCCGGGTTGTCCTTCGCCCACCAGGTCACAGCGGAAAGGCAAAACGAGGTCATCTCTGTTTCGATGCCTCCTACGAGGGTGGTAAGATCCTTTCAAACTTTAATATTATGTAACTTCATTATGACACATTCTTCGCTAAATTACAAAAAGTATGGTAAGAACAAAATAATAAGCCCGGCTTACTCGCAGGACCAGTAAGTTAGGTGATTTAAAATGCTAAAACTAACTTTACTCCGATAAATCTTTAAACTTTGTAACTCGATTAGCTTCCGAATTACTATTTGACAGTTCAAAAAGGAATTTATTTCTTTTTCAACAGAAAAGTACTTGCCAAACAGTTATAGTTACTCATCAATAGGAGGATCTATTAGAGTTAATTGTGTAAAATAAAAATAGTTGGAGAACTTTTGAGGAAATCCTTGAGGTAAACATATAATAGTGGCTTCATCACATTATACTTGGTCGAAAAAGTTTTGTGAAGTTTTAGAAGCATAGCTATCGCAGTAGAAAGTAACACGGAATAATAATTAGCTCTAAACCTGTTTCAACTTCATTTCATTACTAACACTTAATGAGACAGTTTCATCTTATTTTGCTGCAGTGTCTAATGTTAAACTGCTGTTGATATGCAAAACAAAATCACTGGCATGATAATTCTTTAAAAAGACCTGTAAAAATTCTAGACATGAAAATTGTTTGAGGAAATGCGGCATTTTTTTTATACTGTACCTCCTTTTGATAAGTCTTCTCCATGCTGTTTTAAAATACAGAAGGGTATCTTATTCTTGGTGGATCTATTAAGAGGGAGAAGGAAGACTGAACGAGAGAGTTTCTTAACTTTTCCCATTTTGAATCTTCATTAATTCCAAGAGCTCGTTTGACACTTTTTCCCAAGGAAGGCAAGGAAATTAGCATCTCGAGCACTCCATAACGAGAGATCAAGGGGGATTCAACCGTATTAAATTTGCTAAGGGGTTATAATTTCAAACACCCACTCTGCGACAACTATATCGAAACTGTCATTATGTCGTAAACGGTATAGCTCATCTTGAAGAAGGGCTGTTGATGATGAGGCATCTAGTTGGATCCATTTCCTGATAAGAGGAAGATGTGGAATCCGCCGAGGCTCCTACATGTGTAATGCTTAACTAGAAGAAAGGACTGTTCGATGGGTCGATTAATGATTACCGTAAAGCTTCTAATAAAGCGCGGGTCTCTAATAGAACGCGGATATCTAATAGCATGCGGGTCTCTAATAGAACGCGGGTATCTAATAGCATGCGGGTCTCTAATATAACGCAGGGGTTGAGCACTGTTCCCAGAATTGAACGCGGGTCTCTATTAGAACGCAGGGGTTGAGCACTGTTCTCAGAATAGAACACGGGTCTCTATTAGAACGCAGGGGTTGAGCACTGTTCTCAGAATAGAACACGGGTATCCAGTAGAACGCGGGGGTTGAGCCCTGTTCTAACACCCCGTATCTATCTATTAGAAGCTTTACGGTAAGCATGTATTTTAAGGGTCCACGGCAGGAAGTCGCACGACTGGAGGTCCCTTACGGCTGGAGGTCCCTTATGGCTGGGGGTCTCACGGTCGGAAGTCCCACAGCTGGAGATCCCTAACGGTTGGTGGTCCCTAACGGCTGGAGGTCCTTTCAACTAAAAAGATGGTTCAATTTAGCAAACGAGATATGTATGTTATATGGACAAATTGGAATACAATATGGTAATTATAGAATCGCATGGTTAGTTAAGTTTCAGTTTCAACTTTTATTAACTAACTCTTCAAAGCAAGTAACAATAAATGTAGCAGTAAAACAAAAGAACGAACATAACCAACACAAAAATGGGTTCAACGTAGTTTTTAATAAAAGTTGAAACTGAAACTTAACTAACCATGCGATTCTATAATTACCATATTGTATTCCAATTTGTCCATATAACATACATATCTCGTTTGCTAAATTGAACCATCTTTTTAGTTGAAAGGACCTCCAGCCGTTAGGGAGCACCAACCGTAAGGGATCTCCAGCCGTGGGACTTCCGACCGTGAGACCCCCAGCCGTAAGGGACCTTCCAGCCGTAAGGGACCTGGACTCGCGGGACCTCTGACTGTGAGACCTCCGATCGCCGGACCTCCAGTCGTGGGACTTCCTGTCGCGCTACCGCATTTTAAGAAGCCAGGAAGTTAGGATTCAAGGAACTCATTCATTCTTTACCTCAAGCATTCATGAAATTAGTCAAAACCCGCTTACATACGTCCTACGTTTTCTAGAGCAGTAAAATTGCAATCACCAGTTTATGCTTGAGTACTAGAAACAGTGAATTAATGGGACGTGCATTGTAGGGGAACTCAACCTAGTCAGAAAGTTTATATTAAATGGTACTAGAAAATATTGTGTTTTAATTGTATCTCTTTTTTCCTTCCAATTAATTTAAAGAGTTTTCCTGAAAGTATTGGTACTGAAAAATGTCCTGCATGCCCATCAACTCGGCATTTATATTTTTAAACCTTTTCGGTTTTTAAACTTTCACCCATCTCCATAAATTTATTTTACTCAAGGCAATTGATAGAAAAGGTATGTATAAGAAGCTCTTAGTATTTTTTGGACTTTGGCCAACTATTAGGCTAATACTTTTCTAAAAATGATCTAAATGCTGTTTATACGGTAACGTAAATTTCTCCATGATTGAGCTCATCTCGTCTAGAAAAATTAATTAATGGATGCTTCAGGAGTTGGTTCTAGAAGGCGGGTGCCACCGGAGGAAACAAACAGAAGGAACAAAAATAAAGGCAAGAAAAGGGGATTTCACTTCGAAGCACTTCTGGAACCCCTCCAAACTCTATCCAATATGGTAAAAAATAGGAATTGTACCGACTCTACATAATTATTGGAAGAAAAGTTTACTTAATTCCTTTAAAAGAGAGCTTATAAAAAGTGTTTACTCAAGATATTTACTTTCTACTCGGCATCACTCAAGTATTTTATTGTATTCAGCAATTATAAACCTATCCTAACTATACGTATAATCAATTCTGTAAATTATCCCTACCAACCTTTATACTCAAAGTATCCTATCTCACTTTGTCTATAAACTAGGAAATTTCTTTGAAGTCATTTTTAAAAAATCCTGAAATCCTTGTGAACTCATTAACAGAGTTTAAAAACAACTACAACGAGCTGGTTTAAGGACAGACTTTCAGAATTCAACAAAGAAAAGCTCTTGTTTGTCTAAAGTCCGTAGTCACCAGCCAGAAAATTTTAGTTGCTTTATGCACACGATAAATATTCAATGTGCCTACAGTTTCAATTCTGAGCCTAAGAGTAGCTTTTTAACATAAGTCAGGAAATCTGTTCAAAGCCCATAATAATCCTGAAGAGTAACTGAAGCGTATTAAAAACTAATAAAAAGTATTGAATTGATTTATTTTTGTGCATGCATTGCAAAAGTAAAAGCACATCGGCTACCAACAAAAAAAGTAGGCTCCTATAGCATACCATAAAATTGTTTATGTTGAGAACACCCACAGGGATGCTTTTTGTACTTTTAAAGTATTCAAAATGTCATTTAAATGGCCACAACTTTTAAAAACAAACCCAGACTTTGAGAAAAAAGGAAATCAAGCTTTTTCTGCTTAGTCTAGTATTTTTATTTCAAGTTAGAACATAGTATTTGTTTTACTAGTCATTCTCAACTCTACGTATATTATGAATAACGCGTGTTTTGTTACTTTGTCTAAAGATCATAGAATTAAGAACAATTAATTACCCTATTTATTTCCAGGGAAAGCCTCTTAGTTTTATTTGACGGGAGAGAGAAGAATAGAAAGCCAAGCTTAGTGTTATTGGCGTCACAGAAAATGCAGACGGCTCCTGGTAAGAAAAAAAATCCCGAGTCTTCCTCGTCATTGTCCTTTCTTTATTTTACTTCTTGAATGTAAAAAAACCATGTGCATCCATCCAACACGTTTAAAATTGTAGAGCTATCTTTACCACTATTTTTATCTTAGTTCTGAAACAGGCATCACTGGCAGTGAAAAAATGCCTAGAAAATAGACTAAAACAGCTTTGATAAGCTAAGAATTGACCTTGCACTGTTGCTTGCAGGCAGTTTAAATCTGTACTATCTCCAGTTCTTCAGAAAAAATGAATTTCTCTTTCAAATGGTTCAAAAAAATTTATCAAGGAAATCCTTTCAGCTAGCCAACCAGATCAAATATCCAATTTCAAGATACTCAAAACTCATGCTGTAATGGGGCTAACCATCCCAATTTCTTTACTTTCACTCACTTAAACCTAGCCATCTCGTATAAACATTACTCTGCTTCTTCATCCGCAATCAATAAATCTATAAAAGCTGTATAAAGTCCTGAATTCAAAGTCCCCTATTACCACGGATCAGTACCAGTTTCCACTCCAAATAAATACCCATTTAGCAATGTCCTCTGTCTCTATTTTTTTTCATGCGTGAACCACTTGCATGTTTTCTACCCAGCATGGTATTTGTAGTACTATTTTCTGTATTCAGGGGACTTTCTCCTTGTTCATCTTAGCCGATATCTATGTAGAGAGTACAGTCTCTTGCAGAACATACTAATCATAATATTTCTGAGGCTCGACTGGTAGAGCAAAAGTTTGGGACGACAGACGGGAATAAAAAATATTAAGGAGAAGGAAGGACGGAGCTATTTACCAGCTTTTTTTTATGTCTTTTCTGCTCTTCAGTCTTCATTTGGTGTAGAGAGCTCGTCTTCTGGCCCTGACATCCCATTCTCATTCTTATTGTTCACCGGCTGAGAAATACTAACTGAGTTATTCCCAACCTAACATCCTCCCTTCTCTCCTTTCTTCCGTCTACTTAACCCAATAGTGAAGAATAAGATGGGCGGCTAGAAAATAAGAGCAATATTTCTGTACGTATCTGCCCTAACTTTTGTTTTAATATCTGCCCAACCTATGCAAATACGAGAGAAATTCACTATAAACGGATATAAAAAAAACGGCTATCTAGACTCTATGTCTAGGAAAGAAGTTGACAAAAGAGCAAAGGAAGTAGGATAGAGGACTCCCTCATCAACAATGAGATGTTCAATGACAGGATAGTCAACGACGGCGTTGTCAATGTCAGATTGGTCAATGGCCAACCAGATATGTTGTAAAATGCATAAGGGGGGTGCGGGTAGATTACCCGAGACTGGGACCGAGAGACGTTGATGACGAGAAGGAAATAGGATAGGAATCAACAGAAGGCGTCCATTTAGCCACTTAGCACATACGAACCAGTCTCCTTTATTGCTTTCATTTAAAATGAGGCCTTCGCAGCAAAACCGGATCTTCGTTTTATTTTTGCCGGAGGTGAAATACATTCTTGTTAACGAGACATCTGTAAATGATATCCCGTTTCCATGCCAGTGAGTAGAAGGATAGAGAAAGATGTATTAAAATAAATAGCTG
This sequence comes from Hydroisotoma schaefferi, assembly GCA_034682405.1. Classification (NCBI taxonomy): domain Eukaryota; kingdom Metazoa; phylum Arthropoda; class Collembola; order Entomobryomorpha; family Isotomidae; genus Hydroisotoma; species Hydroisotoma schaefferi. Next base: position 8,339 of record JAQFZX010002605.1, on the reverse strand, counting down.
TATATTGAAGTCTGCCACTACGATACCGCGTTATTTACGGAAGCTCGCCAGGAGGTCTAGTGACGTTGTGTCCAGCGACAGGAGATAGCAACAGGAGGTCCAGTGACAGAAAGTCCAGTAATAGAAGGTTCAGCGCTATTATTTCCAGCAGCAAAAGGTTCAGCGACAGGAGGTTCAGCGACAGGAGGTTCAGCGACAGGAGGTTCAGCGACAGGAAGTTCAGCGACAGGAGGTTCAGCGACAGGAGGTTCAGCGACAGGAGGTCTAGCGACAAGATATCCAGTTGCGAAAAGATCCAGCGACAGGAGGTCATGGACTCTTATTTACTGTGCGTGAGAGTAGTGAGTCAGGATGATACTTTAAATTTAAACTTAATATTTTAAGTGCAACCAATTTGTCAGACGTTATTTAGTTTTATAATGTATGCAAAAGCTACCCACTGCTCAGTCAAAGAAAGTGCTTGCAATTCTGATGATTAATAATGCTCAAGTCATCCAAATACGAACATGAACTACTTTCTCCCACTTCTCCCTCAATTACATATGCACATAGGAGACTAGACCGAAGAATCATCTAATACGGTATAATCTCGAAATTTGGCCTCCATCAAATAGTGGTGTCTTCCAAAAGCAGCTCCCTTAATTACTACTAACCTTCTATTAACTTACTAACCGCCCATAAGCTCTATTTAAATGTATGGTAAACTTTACCCTCAAAAAGATTAAAAATTAATTAAAGTCGAGATTATGCTGTATTTGTGGCAGTAAGATTTAATCTTTCTATTTTGGTACGGTCCCAAATTCCACACCTTTACTTCTGGTTCTGCTTACGTGTTGTTGGTAATAGTGTTCTGCTTTCTTCTTGGAGACCGTTCCCTTCTACGTTAATTATCTTTATTATCTTACAAAATGTCGTTTGTATTTGTATTTGTATTTTCATGGTTTAGGGTCAATCTGTGATAACAAAGGATATCATATGAATGATAGTTTCCTCTTTGTTTCCACACAGAGGACGGAATATAGATCTCATTGCCTCCGTGTAGTTAGTTAATCATACGTGCAATGCTTTGGATGTGTTTGAATAGGGTTGAAATATTAAATTGACCAGAGGAATATTTTTAAGTCACCTGCTGTGGTTCTTTACTTCCGGGCCTTGGAGGATTAAAAAAACATAACCACACACCACTAAAGTATCCTTAGCTAGGTATAACTCCGTAACGCGGTTATGGATAGTTATGGATAGAAAAAAACACCATACGAAAAAAAGAACTTACCATAACTAGTGTGTACAGTTACTTTTTATAATACTTCAGGTAACTTAGGACGAGTGGACTTCATATCTGAATTCGAGTATGATCTCTTCATCCGTCCCGATACGTGCAATCCCAGATACAGACTTTGGTTCAACTTTGTCGTGGATAATGTAAGAGCTGACCAGGTAAGTCCCTAATGTCAGTTTACTTACCGTAATTCCCTGCATATAGACCGCACTCGTTAATTAAACTGTCCTTTACATGTTAACATGGGTATCTCTTCTATGTCAAATATGCTTCAAAACATCATTTTAATGCATATTCCGCGTCTTATAGTAGGGGAATCAGGGTAATAGTTCTCAAATGTTTCTATTAAATGATGCGCATAGCGTATATGTACAACTAGATACTTCCTACTTCCTAAAATAGTTGAAGAACTGTAAAAAGTAAACATCCTGGCCTAAATGGTTACAAATATGGATAATGCGTGTTTTTGTGGGTATATATAATACCACAGAATAGTAATATACACCTTAATACGAGTATAATGCCGTTCTATGCTAACTTTTCCCTACCTTTTGCAAGAAACTTGTCCCTGTAGTCAGTTCGTTAGGGGAATATAAATTTATAACGTTGCTAAAAATTACCACTCAGCTGTAAGGATAAAATGCATAAACTAAACTAGTGCCTCCGTCAAATGTTCGATTCAAATCCTTGAGATGGCTAAAGTAAAAGAGGAAGGAATCTATTTTTTCCGACACTATATTATACACAATAGTACTGTGTAGTATGGTAGCGTTGTAGTTGGATTATTTGAAGCCGCTATCTCATGTGCATGTGCTGCTTCCGTTACTTACACGTAACACAAAATTATTGTCAGAATAAATTGGTCGAACGCGGAGGAACTTCTTCGTTCACAGATTTCCTCACACTCACACACACAATACTTGGTCATAGACATTGAGAAATGTTGTAATTTTGTTTCTTTCCTCCTTCCTTCATATCTTTACATCACTTACCTCCCTAAAAGTAAAACTAAGCACTATCCGAGAGTTGCGGAAGTAAGTGGCAGAGTAAAAGCTAGAATGCATCTCCCCTACAAACACCATTCTCAACCAACAACCATTCCTTGAAAGCCAGTATTATTAATGTGAGATGGAGAGACACATTTCTATGAAAGCTTTCTCCACGATCGAGCCTTTTTGAGATGGCTCAGCAAGTCTTAAAGATTAGGAGGATTGTGAAATCCAAGCGGTGGTTGGACCAAGGAAAGTAACACAAGATGTAAAGTAGAGAGAGATGGACGAGCGAAGATGTATCAGATTATGCATTGTATTGTTGTGCCTGGTTCCGTTTTGCATTCAACTCAGCAAGTGGGATCCAAGTGGGAAGATCCATTCGAGATTGTACGTGCGACTGCCACTTCAATCTCATGATATGGCACAACGGATGTTTCAAACTGGCACCCCCAACTATCCCCATTACAGCATAACCGGCAGTCCTAGAACTACGGACGAACGGTCCATGTCCCACATTCAACCACTCCTTTCTTACGACATGTTTATTGCTTGGGAGTTATGAGGATTCAGGTATTTATTTTCATCCTCGGCATAATATAATATATTCAGCCACTATTAGTTCAGCTTGTAATATTTAAATTCAAAATACTGGCAACGCTTTGCTCAACCTTTTCTTTTTCTCTTCAAGATATTGGAAATGAATTCTAGCAAGTAGGCTTTTCGTCAGAGAAAGCCGCCCATTGGAAATAAATTCAATGCTATTCGTTCATTCACACATATTGGACGCTGCACAATGAAAGGATCAAGTACCGCATGCTATATACTAAACGTAGAGTACAACAAAACCATAGAGAAATTGCATTACACAGCTTGTTACTTTCACCAAGGTAAATCGGAGGATATCAGTTGTCTGCTATTTACTCGGAAACAGACAAAGTGCTGGGAAAGACGTGCTAAAGACCATCAAAAGCCTAATCTTCACCCATCCAAGAAACCGAAAGGATTGAGGGTGGAATATAAAACATTAACGAGCCGTCCAACTTCAAATGATCGCAAGAATGAAAGCCAGCTTAATTCTAGACCACACAACTAAAATAAGGCATTCAATAAGACTTTAAGAAATAGGACTCGTGGGAAATAAAAGCTTGCTTACTTAACATCTGCCTCATATTTCCCATCTTCGTTCACTTTACATTTAGATAAATTAATGTTAAATGATGGAGGCGGAGTTTTGTATAGAAATAGTGGAACTTAGCAAGGAGTTTGCCAGGTCTAGGCTAAAGTGGTTCATTAGCACTTGAAAAACTCTCCTTGGCACATACTATTATGTGCATTTAATAAAAAATACATGTTATATTCCCGCATGTGAGTAATGCTGAATGAGGGAAGTTGTAGTGGTTATTCGTAGGTTGTTTTCGAATGGAGAAAGTTGTTGCTTCTTTCTCCAGAGTTGGAGTTGGTTGATGAGTGCTCATCAATCAGGGCTGTAGTCTTTAGTCTTTATTATCTATTTATTCCAATCATCTTCTTCTCCACGGTTGACTGTCATAACTCACACCAGTCTTGTCTTTATCTAGAAAATGTCACAACCAAAGACAAAGAAGAAGTTTCTCTTAACATTGGGAACATTGGGAGTGGGGTTTAGAGACCAAACTTCCGTATAGACGGACTCTATCTCTGGTCTTCCTTTTTGTAAGGAAGATTGTTAGAGTCGGGAAGAGAAGGGATAATCCAATAAGTTGTTACCAACATTAAGTAGAAATCTTCATCAAACTGTCATCGAGATAAAAATGTACAAGTAGGTGGTTATGAAATGCACAAAGCAAATCTCTCGGTGGATGAAACTACGAGGCAAAACGTAGAGTAATGCCGTGGTTTACTGACGTCTATTTGTCCACTTATGCCTGCCTGTAGGACACTCACTTCAAGTGTTTTTCACTTCAGTTATTTCAGATCAACTAATTGGAGTTATTCTTGGCTACGCTACATTTAACCGCGGAGAAGGGCATGGCCTTTGATTAGAATATACGTTTGTACAATTATCCAATTGGATTCTTGCTTACGACTCTTTGTAGAAGTTATTATGAGATAAAGGGATTATAAAATCGGAAGAAATCAGGATAAAACGGCAGCAAGGTTGATGAAAGCTTTAGCCTAAGGTAGTTCCAGTCGGAACCTGTATTTTAAGGGGTTCAATAGGATATTTTTGCAATCACCATCTCGGTTTTGGATGCATAGGCTGGGCAAAATAGGCTGACCGTAAAACGTGATAATCCATTAAAGTCACTAAAAGGAGATATCAGCAATCCGAGTAGGGGGCCCCCTTGAGACTCGTGTGTTTTTGTGAGCAGCTTAACTCCCTTTTTATTTGATGGAATTTATTTATCATCGTTTAGGTATAAACTGCTGAATTGCAACAATGATAGACTTGAACTTTATTTGAATAATTATTTACAGAGGGTGGTATTCAATCTTGTCAACCTTAGCAAGATAAAAACTCTGTATCGAGACGGAATGACGCCCCTCGTAAAGACTTCAAGTCGTCCGAAATGGTAAGCTGGTTATAATTATGGTGCAAGCTCGATGAAAAAATGAAAATAAGCAAATTAAAAGTAGAAATTTAGTCCCCAATAATTCAAAAAGTGTGTTGAGATATGAGATTTGGTGTGAATTAAAGAATCAATTAAAAACTAGGATTGCTTCGCTTATGCTCAATAAAGTTTCTAACTTTTGGAAATCAAGCATGGTGTCTTGTTCTTAAATAACTTTATTTTCAAATATTGTCTTGTAAAACCTTTCTCGTCCGTACCCATCTTCTTTATTTAACGTTATTATACACAGTAATGTTCCTTTTTCTTTTGAAACTTACGTGTAGTATTCTAAAATCATAGGCTTTTGAGCATAACGGGCTGATATGTAGGGTGGTTTGGAAAGTGCGCAAAACAATGTACTGATAACTGTATGATTCTTCCATTTATTTTAAAATCGGCCCAAAGAATATTTGCATGAAGGCACCCTGTCGCCTTACTTCATATGGAGGGGCAAGAATTCCTCTGATCTCGAGTAATTCTCTCAAGCATACATCACATACTCGTCGCATAATGTACTATGTCTACGGGGATCCTTGCTTTAAACTGGAATACTATCAAACCCCAAATATATAGACACTCGATATGTTCAACCACAAGTTTCCGATCCCATTATTACATCAGTCAGCTTTCCTTTACATAAATATAGAGATTAAAGGCGAGCCTTTCGTTGTTGAAAACATCTCAGTTTTATTTATTTACAGTACAGGTTAGAAACGGGACGGGAATTCAAAATAAAAAATTCATGACGGGCTTGACATGTAAAAGGGAATACAGAGATTAGATTAATTTTACTCAGCCTCCGTGCTTTTTATGCCCCTGTCGGTTCAAAGCTGACCTTTGAACTCTGAGCTACTACTAATATCCATTAGTTGCGGCTGAATCCTATTTAACAATTTAAGTCCTCGGAATGGGAATTCAGGGGATTCAGTTGATAAGGATAATTATTGCCAAAGTATCGGTATCAATTCAGAGAGCAAGGGTTGATTGATGTATTTCCCTTATTCCTTTTTACCATAATTTTTACACAATGTGGAGACACGTACTTTTAAACGTTTTTGAGGGTGAAATGCCTTTAATATTTTTGAAAAGAGCAGGTAATATTCAAGATGACATGCCTGTTTTAAAAATGAAAACTGAAATAGGAATGCAACAACCTATCAATAAGGATCTAAATAAGTGAAAAGTAAAGGCCGTCCTTTTAGTGCGGCGTTACATGCCAGTTTTTCTTCGTATTAAACACACTGGTCAGTGGTAAAAATAGATTTTAAGATTTAAATTACCATTTTGACTAAAACCCTTTTTATACAGGCCTTCTCGGTACGGCCGGACCATTTGTGTCAGTCAGTATCGGGTAGTTTAGGCCGTGTATGTAGCTTGTGTAAAACTCTCTAAACAAACCTACCTTTTTACTCTGAAAAACGTACTTTATTTTATGCAACTCTTAAAAACCCGAATATTCCAGCCAACCTAGTACTCTTTAGACAAGTCTAAAACCACATATCCTTGTAAATCTAAGAGAAAGTACGAGAAAGCGGGTTTTGTTTTTATTCCACACTCCCCAACAAACTGTAGCAACTGCATTCGTCTTCTATTATAAAATTTCCTTTTATGCATTTGTTTCTGTGGTTTTATTTCCAAGAAAGTTTCTTTGATTTAGAGAATGCGTGTTTTTATTGTAGTCACCCCCTGTTGTTCGTATTCGTACATAAACTTGGAGATAGTCTTGTACACTATCCTCTTTTACTAAAGAAGAGCGTCTGTTCATTTGTTCTGATTTGGCGTCTAAACTGCTGGACAGATATAGACAATTAGTCTTAAATTGTCGGTAATCATCTAAACCAGACTTTTTGCTAATTGTATCTAGAAGGTCTCAATAGGATGAATGAAACCCTATTTAGGGCGCGTGACCTTTCGTGACCGTGCGGCAAGGTCAAACACGAAATATTCGAATTTCTTGATCGGGCTTTTTGCTAACACACCGCGCGCTCACTCCGCACACACCGCGCGTTCAATCCGCGCACACCGCGCGTTCAATCCGCGAACACCGCGCGTTCAATCCGCGCACACCGCGCGTTCAATCCGCGCACACCGCGCGTTCAATCCGCGCACACCGCGCGCTCACTCCGCACACGCCGCGCGCTCACTCCGCAAACACCGCGCGCTCACTCCGCACACACCGTGCGTTCACTCCGCAAACACCGCGCGCTCACTCCGCACACACCGTGCGTTCACTCCGCACACACCGCGCGCTCACTCCGCGCACACCGCGCGCGCCCAAGTGACATTTAACGGTTGTTTACACCTCTTCGTTACACCCGTTTACAACGGTTTATTGTCAAAGGAATCAACAAAGTCAACAACACTGGTTAACATCCAAAGACCCTACTGGGGACCAGTTTAGAGGAAACTGGGGAAGGGCCAACTGAGGCCAGGTATAGGGGGAAACTAGGGAAGGGAGAGCTGTGGAGACTGTAGTGGTGAAGGAAGGGAACTGGACACAGATTTGGATGGACTTGAGAAGATTGAAATAGAAAACCGGGAAGGGCTAATTGAGGCCGGATTTAGGGGAGAACTGGAGAGAGGGGAACGGGGGAGCTGTAGAGGGTGTAGTGGTAAAGTAAGGGGACTGGGAAAATGTTGTGATTTGATAAGCCACTGACTTTTATTGAATAATAATCTGTATATGTAAGCGATTTAGTAACAACTTTCTTAACTCTACCATAGATCCATTGCCATTTATCTAAAATAAATTCATAATAGAATTTCTCTTGGCATAATGTTACATCAAACCTTTTAGCACAGTCATAAAATGACAAAACTAATGTCCTTACTCATTTCCTAAATTTACTCTTAGTCGGCATTCTTTTGAGCTTTACTCATCAAAGTTATTTAGGACAGATTGCTTATTAATATTGGTTAGCAATTTTTAACAGAAACTGGGGAGGGGGAGCTGTGGAGGGCGTAGTGCTGAAAGAAGGGGACTGGGGAAAATGTGTTAGAGGAATGGGGAACAGGAACATTACAATATTTGGGAAGCTGTCTAGCTTCCCTTGAGGTCTAGTTTAATTCTCGCTAGCAGACTCTAAATAGCTTTGATATTCTTAATAACCCCCGGGGGTCTGCTAGCGAGCTATATGTAGCTTTGTAATTCTATTAAATACCTCAAGGGGTTCACTGGAGGGCAGTAAATAAATTTTATAAATTTTACTTCAATTGAATACCCAGAAGTTTGCATATGCTGGAAGATTACGAATTATATTTTACTTCTACGAATACCTATGGGCTTCGCTAGAGGTCTAGTATATAATAACTCGGGGAAAAGGGTTGGCTTAGTTGAAGCTCATTTGAGTAAAGTGCTGAGACGGAGTTGATTTGAAATGTCTGGGAATAGGGAAGGGAACAGGGATGCCACAAGTAGCAAAATTGGCATGCAGAGTCAAGTACCAAGTTTTAAATAACCGACTTGGCAAGTGCCAA
>JAQFZX010002604.1:0-17820 GCA_034682405.1 Hydroisotoma schaefferi | reverse complement strand
ACCCCTCGCCCTCTGAAAATTTAACACCACACCCCTCTAGACCCCTCGCCCTCGTAATTTTATGCTTTAAATATTTACATTTAATTAAAAAAAATAGTAAAAGACCCACAAAAGTTTCAAACTTTTCACTTTTTTACAGAAACAGAAGCAAATAGCTTTAAGGCCTTCAGAAATCTGTGACCAAACGGTAAATATTACTGATTAACATGTTTGTGACCTATTAAAATGCATTATTTTATATCAAATCAAATCCAATTATTATAGATCACGATAAAAAGAAGTAAATATGAAGGCATAAATGAACTCTGAGCGTAAAAATAAACCTAAAATAACAAACACCCTATATAGAACTGACATTTTAGCTTCAATTTAGAAATTAGAAGGCATCTTTTCATACCAATATTCATTTTTTTGATCAAACTCTAGCACACCCCTCTTAACCCCTCGCCCTCGCACATTTTAACCACCACACCCCTCGCGACCCCTTGCCCTCGCACATTTTAACCACCACACCCCTCGCGACCCCTCGCCCTCGCACATTTTTACGACCCCTGACTCCTAACCCCTCAGCCCTCGCTCAAAATCATGACCACACCCCTCGAAAATACCACTCGGGCCCTCACCACCCCGGGGAGTGTGCCCAGCTATGGGAGAGATAGGAAAGTACAACATGCACTGCCACATTATTTCATTCGATGGTTATGTATGGTGGGATGTGGTGGATAGTGGGTGAAGAGTAAAATCTTTGAGATTACTAGTGACATTTTTTGCCATGGCTCATTAATGGCCATAGTAATATTCTATTTCTTAAAAAACACAAAAGCAATTTACTATTTGACTTGAAAGGGATGCCCTACGGGCTTAAGTGTTCATTAAAATTGCTTATTAATTGCTTATGCTAATGCTATTAATTATAATTAGGCATCTTTTGAAGTATTGAAAACCTTTATGCTCCGGATTAAAATTAATTAGTAACCTTAATATTATAGAGTAGTAAATAGATACATGTAACATAATACATATGTATCTATTTACTACTCTAAGAACATTATAAGCTCACAATATTCAGATACTATTGAAACCAGCTCATACAGAAGCTGATTTCAATTGTGTACTGGGATATAGGAAGTTACTACTTGCAAAAACGAACTGATTCGCATTCTGATAAGAAATTACTTACATACGATACCTAAAGGTGTAATATTAGGTCATGCCGATCGCAGTCATGATAAGCGAGAGGTAAAGAGAAGTGTAATCAATCTGATCACCCTAGAAAGTGTACACGGAATACTATACTTTAAACTGGAAAATATTCACACGAACATGAGCATGACTAAAAAAGAAAGGCATGCATGAGTCACAGCTCGTATTATGTTTTTCAACGCTGAATGAGCACAGAATTTCATATCATATCGACCAACTAATATTAAAGAAAGGTGCTCACTTTTTGCAAGGGAGGTCCAGAGGTCCCCTGTTAGGTAAATATTGGTGTAAAATGGCAACAAGAGCTCTTATACACGCACTTGAAAACCACTTTCATCGATGAAATTTAACCACGTCTACGTCCTTACCTCGAGAGAGAGTGAAGCCAACCTATTCTCGCTGAAGTTATAAACCTGATACCCAGGGTTTTTAACCTTTTAAACGTATTTCAATTCAGTATTCTGGTGTATGTATCTACTAAAGATTGGATGTCAGTTTATTTGAAAAGGATACGGTTTGCAGTTGTATGTTTCATGTGAAAAGTAAAAAATATTTTGAAACCTTGCTAAATAATATTAGAAAGGGTGCATCTCCATTCCTCGGTGGGTGTTTCAATTTACCGATCCATTCCTCTTAAGCCTAACTGCTAAATGAAAACATTTCATGTTTTGGCTCTGCTAGTAGTAAGTAGTGTAGAATGGTGCAATATTTTTTTAAAACTATTTTCATTAGCACGTTAAAAAATGTCATGTCATCCGTTGGCAGTTATTCTGCAAAAACATTTCTATTAGAAATTTTAGTATTGCAGAATTACTACCATGCGGAATGAATGCATTTTATAATTTTAATTAAAAAAATATTACCCAAATATTGATGAATAAATAAAAATTTCAAATTTCAAACGGTCCTCAAATTGTGTTTAAATGGTACTCATTCATTTTAATGAATGAATTAATTAAATTAATTTATTTTAATTACTGGGTAGGCCGGTTAATTTTTACTTAAATGAAGTTTATAATTGCTCTGAAATTTTATTTACGTACACCGTAAACGTTATCTTTCAAAATAAAATAAATTACTTTGTTGTAAACTAATACAAAGAAATATATACGATGAGCTGAGATAGTGTGATATTATTTTATTAATTAAAAATTATAGAATAGGATGACCGAACCGAAGATTGTTTTATATTTTCCAAGAACTTTAATCCCAGAACGCAATAAAAAATTCAAGGCAAAGTAATTGGTTTCAATAATTCACAGGTTTTTAAAGCCACTTTTAAAAGTCTACTTTTTGGTGGAAATTTAATGACTTAAAACTATCAAAAAGTCGGGATCCAAAACAAAAAATTTGATTGAAATAATAAAGTCCCACGCCGGAACAGTTCCCCACCACAGTTTAATCCCCATGCAAAATCGGAGTTTGAAAAAAGAATTTCCCAGGGGAATTAAATCGGGAAATACGGTAGCTTTAATGCTGTGTAAAACTGTATCCACATTAATATTTTGACCCCCACAGTTTTACAAACTAAACTGATTATTTTTTAGTGCATACGCAGGATTCAATTTTTTTTTTATCCACTGGGAGTTTCAAATCATCATTATTTTAAAGCAAACGTAGAAAAAACCAATGCACTTAATGACCATAAAGGAATTTTCAACCACTATACTATAACCTGGTTAGTGCGACCAATTTAAACTTTTTATTTGCTCTTACTTACCTAGTACAGGTACTACACTGAAACAATGTTTCAGACAGATCGATCACGTAGGTTTTGAGTCTTAGGTCTCGAGCGGACAGGCAGACGCTCATGCTACCTGTATAACCCTCGAATGGCCTAAACATGTCATTAACTATTTCAAGCAATCCGTATTTCCCGTTTTAACTCCTCTGGGGCTTTATTACTTCGAAGGGAAAATAATAAATTCTATTAATATGGACAAGATAGGACTTTTAACACGGAAAGGTAGGGAGAATTAAACCGGAGCGAAAATTAAAACGGGAAATACGGTAATAAGAATTTATAGACTATCAAAACTAGCTTATAGGGTTCCGTTTCAACTTTTTAAAAAGATTGCATCTAGCCACTTTTCTTTTACAGTGCCTACCGCGCTGGCCGAGTTTTTTACATGTACATATATACCCCTTGATGTTAGTTTGGCCAGAGGCTTTCTGATTAGAGTTCTTTCTCGTAAAAAAATTTCTAGTACGATTCTATATTACATTAGGGTATTATACGAGTTAAGTTTTGAAGTTTTGCGAGACTGCAAGAAAGAACGACGGCCTAAGTAAGTCAAGGAAAGTATGAAGTAAAGTAAAGGAAATGTATAAAAGAGGTTTCGCGACAGCGCAGGTCAACCCTTCTAAAATCTACGAAATGCAATGCAAAGTCATAATACAAAAAAATTCCTAGGTACTAGTCAAACCAGCTAGCTAGAATGGTGTGCTGCTAATGCTACTAAACTATTGTCAAAATATTTTTACAAACCCATTGTCAAACAAATGTTCGATTTTTCCAGCAAACGTTATGCAAATTGAGACGATTATTAGATGACTGCTAACTTAAAGTTCTACCACCATGCTTAATAAGAATAAACCGTTGTAAACGGGCGTAACGAAGGCTAGCGTGGGGTATTAGAGGCCAGTTGAGACATTTTGTGGTGTTGGGGGCAAGTTGAGACATTCTGGGGTATTGGGGGAAGTGGAGAAATTTGGGGTATCAGGGGCAAGTTGAGACATTTTGGGATATTGGGTTAGGATGGAGACATTTGGGGTTTTGGGGGCATTGTGAGACATTCTGGGGTGTTTGGGGCACTGTGAAAATTTTTTGAGGTTGTATGAAGTTTTCGAGGTTGTGGGAACCATTTGATAGTATAATTTGACACTGCCCCATGTGACCTTCGCAAGGTCATAAAGTTAGACCAAGGTCAGTGAGGGTGCCCAAATAGGATCGAATGAAGTTGTTGTAGTAGTGGATTTGATTTGGTAAATAGAGTCTCACCTTGCCCCATTTGACCTTCGCAAGGTCATAACTTTTGACCTTCGTGCTACAGAACAATTTTGATCATTGTTTTGAAATGCCGTAGTAAGTACCTTTCTAACGATACCATGGTTGATAAGAGTTAGCTTAGACGAATTTGTGACCTTTGACCCCACCCCCAAGGGGTATGACCGAATTAGCCCATCTACAAACTCCCAGAGTTTCTTGACCCCAAGAACCGAAATCCAAAAACAGAATTAGAAAAAGTGCAACGGTTCGAAAGTTATCGCTCGGACGGACAGACAGCCAGTCAGCCAGCCAGCATGACAGAGCATTCACATTGACAGAGACTTCTAACTTTTACCTATTGCTTTCTCCTTCTGTATAACTAGCTAGAGTCTGTATTCATAATACGGACAAGCGTAATTTAAACTATAAGCACTTTCTGGCATAAGTAAATATATTCATTCACATATATAATCAGGGTCCATACGCAGACAGGAAACTTAATGCAACATGACTGGAATGGTATTGTAAAGGGCTATGTGCTTGCTCAAAATGACCAGCCAAGCATGTATTCATAACCAACGAACAACCTCACCTAAGTTACAATCCGAAAGAGCAGATAGCTCACATCCCATTTTACATGCAAAGGAGGCAAGGGTTAGACAATATTATTGGATTGTACCCGTTGTTGTTAGTACTAAAGTTTAGTTTCGCATACCAAAACCGAACAGACTACGAAGGAAAATATTAACCATGCATTTTCGCAACTCTATCTAAGCTTATTCTTACCTTTTACTCCCTATATGCCAGCAAAAAGAATAAGCTTACATGTTAGGTTTTATTTTAGTGTGATGTGAAACGGGTGAAAGTAGTAAAATACCGTAGTCGTAGTAGTAATAGTAGCTATTGCTACGTACAAGTTTTGGTGTTTTAAGGCTGAAGGTTCGGTGTAACTATTACTTAGAAGGTAGGTAGTACTAAATGTAGGCTTGAAACTCTATACATTTGGTGCTCCACTGTTTCTAGCTGTAGAAAGGTATTTCCTAACTTGGCTGGTGGTAGTATGGCTTGGTATTTCGTTCCATTTACTACAAATATGAAGATACAACTACAAGCATGGTAGCAGTAGTAGCGATACTTACACACTGGGTCGAGCTAACGTTTTGAGGATCGAACGCTTCGCTCATTCCACGAAACTATGTAGCTGGATGGCTTGAAATGAGAAGCTTCATAGAGTACCTCGCATTGTACTGTAGCTTGTAGCCAATAGTATGGAGAAGTTGGTTGGTATCGGGTCGAAGGAAGGAGTTATGCAGAGAGCTAGCTGTTCGACTAGGCCAAGTAAGTTTGTAGGATAGGTGGCATGGAAAAGGAAACTTTGGCCAACTTTCCCAACCCTTTCCCCCTCCTGAATCTGATCTTCAGTCTCCTTCCAGCCGTGGGACACTTAAGGTACCCATCGAACAAATTCATTGCCCAACATACAGTCTATACGCAAGGTAGAAACAAACACAAACCCTCCTGAATAGAATTATTAGTCAAAGTTCCCCGAATTCTCTACGTTTATACATTCTATTAAGAAAAATTGAAACAAACGCATTATTTCTAAAAACAAAAACTCAAGAGAAAACTGCATTGTGCATAGATTAAGTGTCTAGAGGAATTGTTCAAGTGTTTTGCCAGATTCATTCTCTTGATGGGAAAGCTTAAAAATACGTTAACAAGGAACCTTTTTTTAAAACTAATGTTTGTATTGTGATTGTGAAAGCGATCTTTTAACCACGCATAGTGAAATCCTGTAGGAAAAGTTTCTAGGTGCAAGTCAAGCCTAGCTGGCATAATAATTCATGCAGTTTATGTTACCGATAGTAGATAAAAATGGTAAGCTAGCTATTGTTGTAACCGGTTGAAGAGTAATGAGACGAGTTGATTTAATATGATAAACAGTACAAACACTTTCACCGCAGCGGCTTGAGTGAGTTCTGCTTCTGCTATGTACTTTGTGTGAGGACTGGGGTGATTAATTACACACAGAAGCAGAGGCATGTTTAGTACTGGCATGGTGAAGATGTTATATTGGTTGGGTTGATGGTCGGTCTGGTAGAAAATAGGAAAATAAGGATGAAGGCAGTCTTGGGTGAAAGTTAAGTGTGAAGGCGGAAAGCCGGTATGAAGGATTTTGGGGTTTGGGTGTAAATACATGTAATAAAACCATTTGACTTTGGATTAATCACCCAAATTCTCCAGGATGCTTGCCTCACTCATGTAACTTGCCTTATTCCTTAGTCAAAGACTTCATTTAGGGGAATTGGAAATACGGATGGCAAAACCTATGCATATTGAACCGTAGTGAATGCATATGCAAAACGTTACTTTAAGGAGTACCGTGACTAGGTGAAAGTTTAGAGAGTATTATTTTTGGAACCGAAGGATGTACACACACAGCTATACGTTTATTCAAGAACTTTGGTCGATTCAATTTTCTGTTGAGCTGTTTGAACTTTCACCAGTAGTTTTACTGGCTACATTTAAATCGAATTTTGGTATGCAAAGTTGATGTGGAACCAAGTTTGTTTCTGTTTTCTGTCTGGTATAATATATATACACTCTTGCAGTACTTATACCCACTTTTCAGTACTTTTGAGTCAATTTGGGTAACTTTATTCAGATCCTTTGAATTTGTTATGTGATACAAGAATTGGGAACTGTAGAGTAGGGTGTACTACATATTGAGGTTATGCAGGAAACATTGTAAAATGTATTACTTCTCACAGAACGCAAATGTTTTTGTCCTACCACGTACAGAAAACTAACAGTATGCTGTTTTTAGTTATGAAACTTTCTTTTTTATTGACTGCGGTAGGTGTTTCTGCTGGAATTCAATTTAGTTTTGACACTAGGAAGCTTAGAACCACATGAACCAAACAACTTTGTCTTGTGACAACCTTAAATGGAGGATTATTAGGCTAGTTGGGTGTTTTTGGTATGTGTCTTTCTTATACACTTCTCTATGAAAACAGATGGGGTGAATATTGAAAGGAGTTAAAATTAAGTTGGGCTAGCTTAAAGATAGAAATGGTGTAAAATTGATAGATAATATGGATTATGTAGATGATGGATTGAAGGCGTATACATATTCAGTACCAACAAGGATAAAGCTAGTATAGGGAGAAAAACGTAAGAGACGAGAAAGTAGGATGGGAGGAAAGTATTCTCCCACTTCACATTCCCTCAATTTGACAGATGAGATGGTAGTAGAGGAGACAGGAGGCTGGATTTCAAACGAATTTGACGTTTTGTCAGATTATGCAAAAACAGAGTTTGATACGTTTACGTGAAACACTTCCTTTAATTTAGAAACACAGAAAGAGGGTCGAGGAGTTTGTTTGTGTGTTTTAGTAGGACCCTTTGATCCAGACTTTATATAGCTTGGCGTAGAAAAGCTAACTGCTAGAAATACCGAAATCGGATACTTTCTTTTCTGTTTATTATTTCGAGCTCCGAACTCTTAATTTTTGGGTTATTTTTGTGCAAAATCAAGCAAAATGAAGAATGCTTAAGGAAGAATTAAAGCCATGCATTCCCGAATAAAATTGTTCAAATTCGGGTAAAATACAACACAAGAATTTAAAATAGCATGGCGAAGTGATATTATTTACAACAAGAGTTGATAAAAGTCATGCCATGAACTAGAAATATTTTACATATTTTAAAGGCAAAAAATACTAAAAAATGTTGGAAGCCTTTGAAGTTTGTGGTGAACATCTCAAACTATATTTCTCATCATTTTATAATACAATAATAAATATTATTTTAAGTTAGATGTAAAAGAATACTTTAAATAGTTTACGGAAGAGGTGAAGTAATTTATTAAGTATTCTGGCATCCGTTTACTCAAAGTACAATTTATTTTTTTTCAACTTTCTGCATAGGAAATTGAAGGATCCTCTTTGGAAAAGGCCAGAGTTTCTCCTGTTTCATCTTAAGAAGGAATCGTAACTTTCGTGGTTTTTTCAATTTCATCCATCCGGTCCAACGTACGGGAGATAAATCATACTAACCACAAGGGCAGTAGCAGTACACTTAAATCTTTCAGGGTCTTATAATTCAGATGTCCATGGTCTAGTACAACCAGCCAAGCAGCAGCAAGCAAGATTCGCATAAGTAAACTGCTCTGACTTGCTGGAGGGAAGGAAAACAGAAGCAAATTAGAAACAGAAATTCATTCCCCATAAAGCCCTGAAAATGGCTCACATTCTTCACTAGCTCAAATCCAATCTAAGCGTGCTTCACTTTGTGCAAAAAATAATATACATAAAAAGAGAAACCTCATATAGTTATTTTTAGTCTTTCCACGAAGATACTAATCCCTGTATAGAATCGGATATTATACATTCATGCATTGGATATACCAGCGTTTCTAAGAGGATCATGGAGGAATGGATTTTTTGCTAACGGTGTTGTGCTTTCATTCCTCTACCCAATCAAGTACTACTACTACTGCTGCCAGCAACTTCTATACTAAATATAAATATAGTTCGATAGCCTTTCAAGTGCAGGATCGATTGTTAGTGGACGGAAGGACTTCGGTATGTTATCAGAATATAAACAACTGTGCAATCTCCACTTAACGTTCAAGCAGCAGCAGCAGCAGCAACAACAACAGAATATACACCAAAATGGAAATTCTTGTCTTTGCAACCGTTTTTTTAAGGACGAGGCTAAAGGCATAAAATGGAATATCGGGATCACGGATGACAAGACGATTCTCATCCTCTTAATGGTCACCACCGCAAAGAAAATGTAGAATGGGGTCCACGTAGCGCTTTCTTTGTGAAAAGATAACGAGAAAGGAACCTGGAAGCCAGAAAGTAAGTACATCAAAGTGGTAAGAAGATAACCCAGGACAAGAAGGGAGCAACCGGTCCAAGAAATTGATTTAACTTCCAACAACTACGGCAACTTTCCTTCTTCATCCAATGTACGTTGTTGTATGTGCATGTCTAGTCTGTGTCACGTCATGTCATATTATCTAATATGCCAGCCGGCCAAATAACAATGGAGGGAAAGTGGAATTACTATTACTACTGCTACTAGAACGCGATGAACTTCAGAAGTCGTGGTAGTTTAAGCAAAAACAGTTGAAGGATATCACACAGCCTGTATGTAATATAATCAAGTAACTGAAGTTACTTTAGGTCTTCTGAAAAGTCCCAGTCTTATAGTTCTTACTTCCATATGGTACAAAGAAAAGGGCAGAGACTTTAATGGAGGGAATGATATAATATAGCTGCAACAAGCATCAAGAGATTGCCAACATACTCCTTTTCAAAGGCTGGAAATCCCTTGAAAAAGCATGACAATCACTTTCAAGATTAGATTTCGTCGCTTTAAAAATATCTTTGATGGTTGTTCCGGATATGCTGAAAGTGATAGTAGTGATAAGGACAGTACTCGTAGTTGTAAGTCAACTGCAAAGAATTGTACTACCAATAGACAATGAAGTGGGAACTCATCCTTTGAACATGACTTAATGATGGATGTTATTCCAACTACTAGAAACCGAACTAAGTTTCTAACTGGAAAATTTAAACTAGAGTAAGATAAAGCAAGAGAGACATAGGCGCTTTCTAACTTACGCCGAATCCCAATCCAATAGCATAAAGCTGTTAGTTAAGGCAGTTTAAAAATAGTTGATTCGTTAGTGTCTGCAAATGTGCAGGGAAAATGTGGAGGTTTGATGAACTTTCTTTGAGAGATTTATATATGATACCAAGGAGAATGAAAAACGTTAATAAAGTAAAAGTAATTCATAATTCATACTATAATTGCTCGCCACAAAACCAAGTTGAACGAATGTAATTTTACTGATTTCTTATCGCATCATCCAATTAATGCTTACTTTGGGTAAAATATTTATGCAACAGTGTCTCTTCTAATCATGTTTGAAGACCTACATCATCCTACCTTACGTAGACTAATAACGCGGAATAGTAATAATAATTACGGTGGTGGAATGTGGAATACTAAGGATAATTGGACTGTTCCAAAGGATTATATTTATTTTAATGAACCACTATAGGCGAAAATAGGATTTAAAAAGTTGTAATTTAATTCTACGCTGAATCCTAAGCTTTTGTCGAATATTAAATGAGATTTAGACGACGGTAAAAACACGTTAAGCTTCTGTATTTCTAGTAAATAATCTAAATAAATCAAATAGCCCTAAAAACGTACAATAAAGGACCAACTTCTATTGGTGACTGTTGATTACAAATAAACAGTTGAAGGTGTAGAGTTAGCTAGCGTTAGTTAGTAGTAAACACTTGAATAAATAAACTGTAACCTTTTACTCACCTACTTACCAACCAACTTACATAAATGCCAACCGACCTATGAATTCAGGAGATACCGCAAGTCAAAGTGCAAGTAATTGAAGTATGTCTCCCATTACGTTACGCTACGACAGAGGTTTCATTTACTTCGAGATCGGAATCAGTTTGTTGGTTCAATTTAGATAAAGACAACTTCCATCTGCTAGTACTTCAATATTGTATTCAACCTTTGTAAACAAGTGCATCTTTCTTAAGGAAATATACTTTTACCAAGAGTTTTTGATGAAGAAGCACACTTAATAATAAAGCTAGACAGTCTTTTCAGTGTCACTAAAAAGTTCCCAGTTTGTGTCTGTGAAAAATTTAAATAAGTCTGTCATTTTTTGCCCACTCTTTTATTATCACTTGGGTTGAGATCGTCTTCTCAATTAAAGTTTTCGCTGTCCCTGTTATTTTTTTGGCAAAGGGAAGCCTTTACGTTCTACAAGGAGACTTTCACCTACCAAAAGAAAGCAAAATAATAGCTGGTAATAGTAATAAAAAACACAGCAGCAAAAGCAGAAAAAAGAACCGAAATATCCTAGCGACTAAAGAGAAGAGCAAAGTAACCATGCCGGGAGGAAGACGGGGGTTGGTTGCTCCTCAGAATACGTTCTTGGAGAACGTCATTCGACGATACAGCTCCCAACGTGAGTGCCCTTCACCAACTTTTCTTTATATTCTGTTGTAAAAATCATATTCCTTCATTAAACAGCGAATGAGTACCGCGATGACGGTGACCACCACAACTAAGACTTGAAGGTATAAGAGGTAAGGGTACGGCTGTACAATGCAATTAGACAGGGGTTTCATTAAACTGAGAGATGCATTTTGATCCATGCTGAAAAGATACATGTTTAGAGGCTACTTTTACTCTATTTCCCTTCTTTTTTGGCTTTTCAATATTTTAAAATGGAAATGTTACCAGTAGGTTGGAGGCAGCTTTAACGCTGATGGAGTAGACTACTCAAGAAATATTACCAATTGGTAGAAGGCTTTAGTAGTCAATCGGTTTAACGTTTTGGGTGAGTACTGACCTAAAGTATAATAATATTTGGTCAGACAGGAGTGGGACAGCAGTTTGTGAACGCTCCTCCGGTTAAAAGACTAGAGGAAGTTATAGGATGTGAAATTGATCTAGTTAAGTACTAACGTTTTTCTTAACCCAACCTGAAAGTTTATGCTAGGGCATTGACTTAAATGCCAAGGCGTTAGCATATCATAACAAAACTTCGCGTAACGTAGCATTGTGAACTATTCTTAGCGGCCTAAAATATTATAGCGTAGCATAGCAATGGAACTGGGAATAAAAAGGTTTACCTACTTTACTTTGACTTGAGTTACTTACTTACCAGGACGGGGTGGGTTTTTATGCATTTTCTGAGGATTTTCGGACTAGAACATATGCAAATCAGGTATATTTTATGTTTCGAATTAGTTTTAGGTTTGAAGGAAGTAGCACAAAAGGTTCAGTTTACTTTTATCAAGGGGTGAAAACCCCTTTATGTGAATGCTTTGTCCGTCTGTCCGTCCGTCTGTCCGTCCGTCTGTCCGGGCGATAACTTTCGAACCGTACAACTTTCTTGAATTCCGCTTTCGGATATTTGTCACTTAGATTAAAAGTAAGGACAAGTTCGAAGATGGACCTTGTGGGTCACACCCTTCCAGATCAACGGTCACAGATCACCAAAATTTTAAATAGGAACCCCTATCAAGTTTGGTATTGTTTGAAAGGTATTAACTAGGACATTTGAAAACAGGTGTCGGAATTGTTCTGTGACCCTCAGATCAAAAGTTATGACCTTGCGAAGGTCAACAGTCTGTCCAAGCAGTAACTTTCGAACCGTTGCACTTTTTTGAATTCTGTTTTTGGATATCGGTAAACGAGGTCCCAGGACACTCTGGTAAAGAAGATGGGTCATATTTGTTACACCCCGTAGGAGGTGGGGTTAAAGGTCACACTTTCGTTTATGCTAACCCCTATCAACCATGGTATCGTTGGAAAGATACTTACTAGGGCATTTCTAAAAAATGTTCAAAATTGTTTTGTGACACTCAGGTCAAAAGTTATGACCTTGTGAAGGTCAAATGGGGCAAGGTGACACTCTACTACCAAATGGTACCCACAACCTCGACAACTTCATACAACCTTCTTTTGAAACTTTTATCTCAGGTTGACCACATTTTGTTTCCTAAACACCCCAAAAGTTCTCAAAAATTTCTCACACTGCCCCAAACACTAAGAATGTCTCACATGCCCCCAATATCCCAAAATGTCTCAACTTTCCCCAAACAACACCGAATGTCTCACGTGCCCCAAGACCACAAAATGTATCAACTTGCCCCCACCACCCAAATATCCCAACGTGCCCCAAAAACTGACGGTCTATCGACCCGTTTTCACCCCTTCGTTACGCCCGTTTACAACGGTTTATTCTAATGGAGAGAACGAAATCAGTTGGATTTGGAATATCAGTATTGATTGAAATTTTAATAGTCTTCTCTTATGCACACACGGGATTCCTAAACTGTGCAAGGATTTGCTAACTTTTAGGAAAAATTGTAGTCAAAGGAAAGCCTGCTTTTGGAAATAAATAAAGACAGCATTACTTAGTTAAAATACTGCAGAAGCGCTGATGAAGTGACTTAATGATTTAAAATTGAAGAATTTCGTATGCAGTACACTAAAGCAACATTTGGTCTCACTAGTTGCTCGTTTAAAATTCTTAAACGCGATTCAATAACAGATGCATGGTTTTAAGAATGGTGCTGTATAATTTGGGTCCACGGCAGGAAGACCCACGCGTGGAGGTCCCGCGGTCAAAGGTCTCACGGTCAGAGGTCCCGCGCCTTGAGGTCCCTTAAGGCTGGGGGTCCCACGGTCGGACGTCCCGCGGTCGGAGATCCCTAACGGCTGGTGGTCCTTAACGGCTGAAGGTCCCTAACGGCTGCTGGTTCCTAACGGCTGAAGGTCCCTAACGGTTGGAGGTCACTCCAACTAAAAAGATGGTTCAATTTAGCAAACGAGATATGTATGTTATATGGACAAATTGGAATACAGTATGGTAATGATAGAATCGTATGGTTAGTTAAGTATCAGGTTTTTTTTTTATTAAAAAACTTTTAAAAGCAAGTAACAATAAATGAAGCGGTAAAACAAAATAACAAACATAAACAAAACAATTTTTTTTTTTAATTTGAAGAGATTTTAAAATAATAATTAGTGATAGAATGAAACAAAACTAACGATGTAATTCTGTTATTAATATACTCTATTCCATTCTATTCATGCAGGCAGTTCCCATGCATGTCTCGTTTGCTAAATTGAACCATCTTTTTAGTCGGAGGGACCTCCAGCGGTTAGGGATCTCCAGCCGCGAGACCTCCGACCGTGGGACCCCCAGCCGTAAGGACCTCCAGCCGTAAGGTACCTAGAGGCGCGGGACCTCTGACAATGGGACCACCAGCCGTAGGACGTCCTGCCGCGCTCCTTTATAATGTATGCAACTGCATCCAACGTGCATGTATCTTTCTTTACAGGGAAGTCCCGTATTGTGCATGAATTGGTGCTTACCTTTGGAAAAAAGATTTATTTATTGATTTATGTATTAAGAATCCTGTTTACTATCGAAAGAAAGTTAAACATCTGTGTACTACACGGACTCCTGGAACCCGTCGTAATGATGTATCTTCTGCTTCAAGACCGTTGTAAACAAACGTCGCGATGTATGCGATATGTGTGTAATTGTGTGCGATATCTGCCAGATGCAATGTATTTTGACCATAGGCCAAACCCCCTGAAAATGAATGAGAGCGGTCAAATTGTGTTCAATAAAGTTGTTCTAATTGTGGTTGCCATTTGGCACTACCATCTCATTTCCCCCCCCCCCACGCTTCCTGAAGGTCAGTTGGCTTGTCATCTCCAAACTGAGAATTCCCCTTGGCAGTACGTTTCGAACGATTTGATGACCTACCTGCAATGGATGAAACCGAATTAGTCCATGTAGGAGTTAGAACATCTATTGGTGCTTAGCTCTTTTCCAGGGGTAAGTACCAATTCATATCCATATCCGAAAACAGAAGTTGAAAAAGTGCAACCAGCCGAGAGTTGTAGCCGGAGCAGGCAGATATAGCTAAGTACTGAGAGGCGACCAGACAGACAGAAAGTTCATTCGCATAAATATGTTAACACCTCTTAATAAACCATGATTTCAGACTAGTTGATTAGATCGCCCCGTGCTCTAAGAGTTTTTGAGAATCAAACATGCATCCGCAGGATAGCATACAGTTTGAGCTGGTCGCACCAGCTAATTTCAGACTATTCTTCAAAACTCCCAAAACCCATGGACGAGAAAGATAAAGATTGGACATCTTTGTTGTAATACAGAATGTAGCAGGCCGAACCAAGTGCCATCATAATCCCATGTGAACCTAGCTTCATTTGAAACCCTCAATAAGAATGCTGAAAGAAAGCCGAAAGAATAGAGAAAGCGAAGACAATATTATTAAAATTTTGGATTAGCAGTACCAGTAGTATCTACGCGAAACCATCCTTCCTTTTGCTGTTATTCTCCTTTAACTTTCATAGCGCAGAAATCTCTCTCTAGGTGCAATTCCTGTCAAAACCAGATCATTCAAAATACCTACCTTATGTATTCATCCCTTCAGAATGTATTCAGGCTAACCTTATTCCAGGTTCCATGTAGCAAATAGAAATAGAGCGTTGTTTACCTACATGGTAAAATTGGTTGTTTTTCCTACCCACGGTCTTTTTTGACTGGAAAGTTTCCTCGGGATAGGGATAAAGGGGGATCTCTGATTTTATACATTTTCATAGCAGACTCTGGCCATGAATCACTTTCACTTTCATGTAGATCTTAAGTACATCCCAATTTCTTGCTAGAATTTACAATATATGATAACATACCGAAAATAACTTTCTCTTCGTTCGATCTATGAAAACGTCCTAATGGTGGACGGAAAAATATATTTCGGTTAAACTAGCTTTAACTACCTTTTATCTCCACTTAATGAAAATATTGACGTTGTCCCCAGTGTCACGCTTCTATTGAGGTTGTCGAAAAAGTAATTCCGGTACCGCATTTCTGTCTAACTTGCATGGAAATATGAAAAGGGATCTAGACTGTTTGCCTATTGATTTCCTGTATTCTTTAAGACTTTAAATGGATTCCAATATTAATGATAAGAACCGTAAACAGCCTATACATTCTTTAAAGTGAAAGCAATAAAATTAATACGGTGTTCTATTGCAAAAGCTCAAAATATATGATAACTCATCCATCAATCCTTCGATGTCTTGATGTAAACTGTACATAGTCTTTCAGAAACCCCCAGAATGGTTTAAACTCCTGAATAAACGCATGGTATGTCCCATGCGGAAATGTTTAAAATTCTAGTGACGTACTCCTAAAACCAGTACTAACAACTCACATGAGTGCTTATTTATGGAAGTTGTGTAGGTGTTAATTTTGATTAAAGCCTCTCTGTAAAACGTGTCGATGGTTGTGAACTTGCTGGATAGCCCGTGCCTACATAGTAAATCGTCTCAGCCGGAATTATGCTCAACAGGAATTATGCACAACGAAACAGGCTCAACTGGCCTGATCAACTACAAATCAGCCTGATAAATCACAAATCAGCGTGATCAACTATGAATAAAAAAGAAACCAGCTTTTTCTACTGTAAAATGCTCTGTTTCTACTAAAACATTGCCCTGAATTCTGACTAATTATGCAAAAGAAATCTCAGAAACTTTGCTTAACCTTTTTTTGTATTTCTATTTCTTTTCAACATAAAACTTAGAATTCTTCATAACAATTTCGATTCTTTACTACTCTAAAATGCGACTTGTTACTTTTAAAAGGTCTGGAGTTTGAATGCCTTAAAAACCACACTTACACACACATTATTCCTTCAGGACAAACCTGCCAACTCAGCTCTGACAGTAAACATTACAGCCATTCTTAACCAATAGAAGCTTGACAAACAGACACTTTTTAGCATTCTAATTTATGCCATTCAATCTAAACTTAGGTTAATAAACTGATAAATCTTATGATCTTCTAAAAATACACATACTTAAAAATTCTCAACCTTGCTCATAAACGTACACTAGGGAAAGGACATTGACTTAGCCGAAAAAACCCTAGACCACAAGGTTGAAGGTAAATACTTATCATAAACATTAGCTTGAATATCTCATGTAAAAATCAATCATATACACTTAAACTATTACTAGGTCCTATGTCATAAAAAAACTAGGTACTTCTAATTCAACAGTAGGCGTTTCTCATATAGTGACATTTTTATATGCGCCTGTATACTCTTTACTAGCACGAATAATTCCATATTTCCTCAAATCGGCTTACGACAAGTTGTATATAAATGATTATAGCGGACCAAGCTTACAATATTGGTCGGTTTTTGACAAAATTGCTATAAATCTATAAATTACGGTTAAAATGATGGCTCACTTTCTTTATTTGACACGGTCAACAATAAACTTTGGGATAGGTACTACTGTTTTTATTATCGGGTAGAAAGATGATTGGTATATTCAGATGGTTGCAGGAGTGGACTTGCAATACATTAAAATCATACTATCAGACATCCTTACATTGTCCAAAATGGCACATGAATAAATAAAATCGGTCCATGTTTCATAGAGTTACTTAACTTTTTAGTTAGTCGGTTCTTAAAGCTTCCACTCGATGCGCGATGTAACCTTTTGTTTCAGGTCAAAATAAAACAAACTTTAGTAGGTACCGTATATCCTCGAATACAGGCCAAGGTCACTATTCAATATTTAACATTTTTGAAAGGGTTACTAATCGGGAGGGGCTACTAATATTTTAACTTAAAAAAAGCATCCCTTACTTTGAAAAAACATTACGCATTACTTTATTTCACTCTTGAATATCAAAATACAGCATCCTTGAATTGACGAATTTGCCATCCAATTTAAACTTCACCGTAAATAATCGCCACGGAGGCATTTTTTGCAAGCGATAAGCAAATACCGTATTTCCCGATTTAATTCCCCCTCGAAATAATTCTCCCCCCCCCGGTATACTTCCCCATGGGGTCCGGGCCATTTGAAGTAATAATTCCACATGGGGGAAAAAATTCCCGTCCCTCAAATTGAAGCTTTTTTAATAATAGATATTGAAAGTTAACTTTCTCAAAGGATGTTTAACCGTTTTAAAAGAGCAATACCTAAAATAATTTTGAGAAGGG
>JAQFZX010002603.1:0-17822 GCA_034682405.1 Hydroisotoma schaefferi | reverse complement strand
CGTAGGGTATACCATGTTGGATTCCTGATGTTATATTTCATTAGATAGTGTTTTCGGTAGGGCTCTAGGATGGGGCATTCAAGGAGGAAGTGAAATAGGTCATCGCTTCATTACATATCTATGTAGATATAATCATTCCAGAAAAGAAACTCCTTATTTAAGTTATGCTGGGCCTTCCTCCAAATAAAGGCAAAGCAGGCATCTGAAGCGTCTACAAACGGAGGTCGTTTAGTAGCAAAGGGCAAAAAATTCAATTCAATTCATCTTTATCTTTACTTTTTCTGTTTCATCTTTCCCTTCGTTCTCATGTTTCATCTATTTTTAAAAAAAAGCTTTGTCCTGCTTTGGCCCACTTGCTCATGTCTTTTTGCACAAAACTGTGACTGTGTAGATTCAATTTCGTTCAAATGCAACACACGCACAAATATTACAACTAGTATCCTTAAAGAACCTTCACGCCTGGAAATATCAAAAATGGCATCATTCCTACAGAAAACGTCTCTAAAGAAAGGTTAGCTAGGTTTCATTGAGTGACAGGAACGATCTGACAATACCGAGATATCAATGACATGTGAACAGAAGTTATAACCTTTTACACAGAAATGTTTTCTATTGCATTGGACCTAATAACGAGCTTGTCTGTCACAAAAGATTGCTGTATGCTAATCGGAAGTGGTACAATTTACTGTTGGCCATATTGACTTTCACTTTTGAAACTAATGTGTACCAATATATGTGCAAAACTTTTAAACTAATTTCTTTCGTTCGTGATATTTTTGTCGGACTTGGTTTTTAATTACCTATATTTTATATTTCTTCAAAACTCGATTAATCCTTTTTAATGAATCTAACGCTCAAACAAATTAGTTGTACATCTCAATCGAAATTTTATAACTAGCCCCCACAATAATCACTCAATTACAAAAACTGTTATGAAAATACTGTTCTTTTTGTTCGTGACTTGTAAAAGTGAGTGATAAAAACATAAGTTTAAAAAGGTAATGGGAGCAATTTTAATCAAAAGTAACCAGCTGCGGGCTGACCGTCGTATCCCACAGACTAACGCAAACATGGACACGCACTCAGTTAACATTGCTGTCCTTTAGCTGCTAGCGTAATGTTTACAAATGGACTAACTTAGTCGTCAAATAAACCTCTACTTTAACTCGACAAAGAGACGCCTTAATACATACAGCAGCAGCACAGCTAAAGCTCGTAAACAATGGTATTTGAAACTGTAAACGAGGAAACGTAACACCCAAACAGAAAACGTATAAGAGCAGCCAGACGAAGGCCAAAGGAACAGTAAGTAGTGGCTTTCTCCCAAGGAGATAATAGTCTCCCTTGTTGTCTTTGACTTTGACACAAAGGATGTCTGTCTGCTTGGAAAAAATGGATGGTGATGATTGCTTAAAAGCAACCACCACACCACTGGCGACTTTACCTTGTAAAATAAAACGAGGACCCAAAAATGTTTTCTGCAGACTCGTCAGAAAATATATTTCCACCGTTTCGTAGTTATTGACACGAGTTAAATGAAAGAAAGAAAGCAATGTATATAGTGCTTAATACACCCAAGCCAATTTAAGCATAGAGAGTGAAAGTAGGATGATATTTTCATTTTTTTATTTCCATTATTATGTATGGCTTGGGATTTCTTTTGTCCTTGATAATTTTTTGTCCTCGCTTGACTTGACTCAGCTTTGTCCGAGTAGTAGCAGTTTGAATCAAATAAATGCCAACAACAGTCCACCTCTGGGGATACTTTTGGTCTTACTTAACTCATTTCTATAGAACTTCTCTCTTACGACCATTATTACTTTTTCCAGCACAATAAGATCCGTCATCGTTGAATTGGTCTGTTGGTTGAACAATGAACGTCAACGTTTTTATTTCCTTTGTCATATGCATCATTGCATTTAGGCTAGACTAGGACTTTTCCTTTGATTTTTGTTGACGACAACATTACAGTTTAGTTTTAGGAGGATGGGATCACTTTCGATAACGAAATAAACGGTAGTTACATAACCCAAGCGCCAGTTGTAAGATTATCTGAAAAAAGTAGACTTGATTTCTCTTGCACATTAACTACCACAACAATTTTACAAATGTAAGAAAGCGTTGAATTTAGAAGAGGGGAATAGGGGTAGACACTAGGACTGAAAGAAAGTTTGATACTTTGAAGGTTGAAGGCTGAAGAGAAAGCAGTTAAGATAGAAAGACCTATCTTGGAGACAGACGCTACGAGAAGGAATATGAAGTCACTCATGGATTATTGACATTCAGAAGATACGATTCTACATTGCTTATGTCAGCTCTTGTGGCAGTGGAGACTTTCCCTAGATAATCGGCAGAGTAATGGTAGTTTGAAAATATTTTGTGTGAACGGAACAAAGTTTTATTGCAACTTTACCTCTCAGATTATGACGACCATTGTGATGAAAGGTAGATAGATAGAAAGAGTGGAAAAGGAAGCTATGGCCGGGATGCTAAAAGTTTTAGAAACTGATGACTGGAAATAAAAGCTGGGGCCTCTGTTTCTTTTATCTCAAAAGTTGGTCAAGAAATTTTTCATGAAGACGACAAAGCTTATTTACTTTTACGACTATCCTAGCGTAGATCTCTCAATTAGATTAACTTCTGTACTAATACTTACAAGTTAACCTTGAAGTTTGAAGGGATTGATTACTATGTGAGCCAAGGTTGGTTTTTCGGAATGTTTGCAGTTGTGTTTTCTAAACTACTCAAGGAAGAAGAAAGTCCATTAATGGTTACCGTTACCTTTTGGTAGTAATAGCTGAACTTTTAAGAATTAGTGTAGTTTATGAATCCCTCCACCAAAAGCTAGCAGTTTATAAATTATTAAATTAAATTACTAAATATATTAAATGTTCTTCAACATTACCGTTAGCCATAAATTGTTTTTTAGCCAACCCAAGGGCGCATCCAACCACCAATTCCGTCTGTTTGTCAACACGAAAACTACCGAATCGATTATACCAGGCCAAACGCATCACATATGGCAATTTGGCATGTACTGTCAGAATATAATGAAACTCTCAAGTTCGTAAACCAGTCCGAGTGGACCACCAAGTGACTCGTGGGGGTCAAAAAACCCCAGTGGTAGAAAACGTTACTTGAACAAACGGAATTTTAATGGCCTGTTCCTTTCAGAGGGTTTGAGTTTAGAATATCAAAGTGTGAAGCGTTTCATTATCCAAGTGCATAATAAACTCCCTTACACTCAAGAATATTAATTTCATGAAAGTTTCAAACTTCCAGACACTCTCACCTACCTCCTTCCGTCTGTCGTATTTATTTCAATTAAGTGACAGCTTAATCAAATTTCCTTGCTGTGAAATTGTACTCTCTTCCTTACTTTCTATCTCTTTCCGGAATTCCTTTTTACACTTGTGTAACGGCAGCTGAGGTTGTGCAAGGCTTTTTGGTATTCGTATTAAACTTTAGGATTTCAAATTGTCATTCAGGATCCAGCTATTAGAAGATAAGGTTGTTCTGGTTCCAACTCTTACTCCACGAGCGAAGCTAATGGTACTTGGCATATTTACTGGAATTGTGGAGGAATTTCAACGAGTTATTTCAAAAGGGAGTAAGGTCGAAAAGGATAAAAGGATTGGTTATTTGCACTAAAACTGGATCGATACCATTTATCTGCTTGTGTGAAATGTCTACAAACAGAATAGTAGTACACACATTTACATCTGCAGACCATTAAAGATTGGTCTGACTCGAGTAGGAGTTTCTCCTTCCTGTGTGCTCTCCTTCCTCCCGAAGCAGATTTTAAGGCACGATTGACCAATAAATTATTAAGGAAATGACTAACATTATTATATGTTGCTGTATGAAATCTTCCAGCTATATAGAACGATAGAAGTATTTAATCGAAGTAGCAGTTGGAGAAACGGAAGGTTGGAGAAATAATATTGCGATATTAGATTTAATTAACATTTGCCTACGTGGTTGAAATACAACAAAGTAATACAATAAACGTAACGTCCTTGTGTAAATATTTAGGTAGAGAAATTGAAGTAATGCTCCAACAGTTCATTTAATTATTCTAGACGATTGAAACTTGCATGATGAAATTAAAGAAGAGAATAGGATTTCTTCTACATTGCAAAAAAAGCATCCCATGAAATAATTTTGTGTTCCTTTTTATTGCCAGTTATTTTTAAGAGAAAGCCACTCGAGTTTAAGAGTGTTTTAAATGAGAAGATCAGATGGACAAACAACAGCAGAACAAGTAGAATCCTCCAGAGTAAAATGATTTGAAATGTTATTAACCAGAAAGCAATTGAACAATTCTTGGCATTTCCTTCAGTAAGGACTTTAAGTAGGCGTTTGAAGTAAAGTAATCTAATTGTTGGGATTAAATTTGTTTTCAGGCAATACCTCGATGGTGTTTGAAGAGGTTGCGGTGCTTCGGAAGAGTGTGGAGAGGTCTAGTAGGTCTTTGTCGGATCGACCGCGATGTAGATGAGGTGGAAGAAGGTGAAGAAGAGCATGTGTCACCTGGTTGTGGTACCCCTGCTTCTGTGGAAACACCCCTTCAGTCCTCTGTCTCTAGATGTACATCTCTAAATGTGATTCGTGACCCTTTGGCACAAACCCCTACAAGGCGGACAGATTCCGTCGTCTCACCTCTTCAAAATACCCAAGCCATTGCGCATAAAGATGCTGTTAATCCCTCTGAAGGTAATTCCAATGTTATTCTTTAGACTCGAGAGCTCAAAGAAGAAAAAATACTTTTGGTATTGTTGCCAAAAGCTTGTGTTTCCTAGCCCCTTGTGTTTTTTCTTTATTGAAGAAAAAGCATCACTTGTGTGTGCTTAAGAGCTTATAAGAATGTGGCCTTTCTTTATTTAATCTTTTACAGCTTAGTTAACGGTTAAAGTCTGCAACGTTTTGCTTTCTTTATCTAGATCCGATTGCTGGATTTTTATTCGGCATCCGTGTTGTATTCGTTAACTTTTAATATCAATCAGCATGTTTCGGATTAAAATGGATAGATTAAACTTTGAATGCAAATAGCATATTTGGCTGGGAAGCGATTAGATGAAAGAGTAAAAATAAATAGTAAAAGCATTTCCCAGTTTTGTATTGTTTAATGCCTTCAATATCTTTTTTAACCCCTTTGATTCGATTAGATGAAAACTCGGTGGCTGAAACGTGGTAACCTTGTTTCTACCCACCGCACCGTTGCGTTATAAAATGTCCGCTTTTCGACATCAAAAACAGCAAAGGAAGCTCCTAACACTCGATATGCCATCAAACACATAGGCATGCTACAAATTGTAACTGTGAGCGTGCTCCTAGCATTGCGGGTGATCGATAAAGTTGCTTATTATTGATAAACTACTGCATGTACCATCCTGGCTTTTAGATCTGTGCGTTAGAATTAAATTTAAGAAGTTTACCTTTCCTACTACTCTTTTTCAATTACCGTAATTTTTAAAAGAGGAATTAAAACGTTTAATATGTTATACACTGGTTACTACTGGTCTTTTAGGAGAGAGAGTGAATTGGAGAAAGTCATCCATAAGATGCCAAAGTCAACGCCCAAAACAGGGCACAGTTTTTTTTAGATTACTCGTTTTAGTTTTCGGAGTTGTTGAAGTTCTGGGAGATGGGAAAAGGAGGCTGCTTGACATCTTCTGATTGATGCGATGGGAAATTTTACATTGCATCTTCGCTACTCTCAGTTTGGCTTCTTTTTACTTCCACTTTTACTCTCTCTCTCTCTTCAGTCGGCTGTCTCCAAGCTGTCGAGTTAAAAAAAATGATAGGAATACTTTTACTCTTTTTCATAGTTTTTACTTTCCACTACTTCACAGTAGGTTCAATGTAGTATTTGTATTTGTAACGGTATTGTCCCGTATTATACGTGGTAGTGGGAGGTGTTGCTGTCACGTCTCAAAAACATTTACTAACTATGTTAAGCGTATGAAGAACCGTTACTTACTTACAGCTACTGACTCACTCGATTTTTCTTGTCTTGCACGGTGGCGTTATTATAAAAACTTCAGTTCAATTTCTCCTTGTAGTTGATAAGAACCGTAACTTTCAAGTAAATAAGAAATAAAATACTAGGGAAATTGAAAGGAATAATTGGAATGAAAACTATAAGTATGTCAAAGCACAATTGAGAAAGTACATAAACTGAATTTTGTCGGTTCATAGTAACCAACATATGTTCATAACATTGATGTTTCTTAATCGTAATTTGGTTTCCAAAGGATTTCAACGATTAGAGAATGAAAGGATACCAATCATGGTCTTTGAATAGTGCCTTTTGAAGCTCTCAATGCTAACCTTAACTCCCCTTGACTTTTAACTTTAACCTACAACTAAAGTAGATCAAGCTTAATTAGTGCTTGTTTATAATATCATCTCAATTTAGGATAACTTCCAGAAAATATTTTGCTCCAAGCAGCGTTTCTCAAGGCCGATTGGCATAAAAGGCTTCGTACTATCCTTGTGCGTGTCTTAAATTCTACAATTCACAGTAATCTTGTCAAATCCAGGACTATTAATTTCACTGAAGAAACTAATTTCATTTCATTTATAGGCGAAGATCTGAACTGAAGACATATGAACCAGTGTTCAGTCTCATTCCTTTACGCATAGATACGATACCAAAGCTGCCAATAGCGGATGGAAATGTGATTTTGACAATTTCCTGCTTACTAATATGTTTATGATGTATCATGTACTTTAGTGTTAACCTAAGGCATATTCCTTCCTTAGGGGACCATTAGGAAATTCCATTAGCCAACACGAGCAAGAATTACATACCCAGGCACTTCCCTTTATCTCTATCCCACATTTACTCCACACGCACAGACAGAAACTAAAATAAGTGACTTTTTATACCTTTTCGTTTCATTCCTGAATATTTGTTTTTCCGTCAAACTCTTACAGTTCAAAAGTTCTATGTTGATGAGGACTCAAGAGGTTACCATATATTGATGGGGAAATGTTAGTTAAAGTTTTAGCAAAAGAAAAAGAGTAGACGAATACGATATTTTTTAATACGGATTCTGTGCTTAGGATTCCAAATTAAATTGACTTCTGTTGCTTTTTATTTGCATTTGTACCTTAACAGGCGTACGAAGAAATTGTATGGACTTAATCTCTGGCTTGTTTGTGCTTCTTTATTGTAGTGCCGTGTCAGGGATGAGTACATGAGTGTTAGGCAACTAAATCTTAATTGCTTGAGCCACTACTTCCCTCTAAATATCCAGGGCAGTAAGCCAAGTAAATGGTGTAATCTGAGTTTATAAAAATGGATAAACGAACAATTTACCAGTATGTTGCTCTGTCTTTGTGGCCTTCTCCTTATACCCTACTTGTTCCTTAACATTTGTAGGTTCAAATGGAAAGTTACCTGCAAGTGAGTCAGTTTATACAATTCTTATAAGGATACCCGGGGAGATGGAAGCAAATCAGAAGGGTAGCATCCGAATGATTCAAGAACCAGGTCCCCTGCCACCCCCACCTATCCCTGGCCAACACCAAAAAGCCAAACTGGCCCAATCCAATCTCTCCAACGACCCAAAGGTAACAGACTCCCCTGCTTCCGGTAGCGGGGGCAGTGCAACTCGCCGATCATCAGCAGCGGTTCCCCCACTAAGCGCTCGAGTTGTTCCAAAACCCCTTCCATCAAAAGGGTCAACCGGCACAATATCAGCGTCCTCTGTAATCCCGACCCTTCAACCCAGAAAGAAAAAGAAGAAGAACCAGGAAAAGAAGCAGGAGAAGAAAGCTGCCAAAACGCTGTCGGCCATCCTTCTGGCCTTCATCGTCACCTGGACGCCGTACAACATCCTTGTCCTACTAAAAACGATAATGGTAGACGAGAATGCCATTCCAGATGGTTTATGGGATGCGGCTTACTACCTCTGCTACATTAACTCTACAATTAACCCTATGTGTTACGCCCTGTGTAATGCTTCGTTCCGCAGAACTTACATTAGGATTTTGACTTGCAAGTGGGATAACTCAAGACGGCAAGCTCTTAATCGGGGCTATTACAATTAAATAAAATATGTTTAATCCACATATGTTAGACCCATATTGTCAATTAGAATGGGTCTAACATACTCCCAGCAAAATACAAGGTAACACGTTAATAGTCAGGTATGTATTTTTACCTATTTTCATGAAATCTACGAGCGAAGTCATCAGTTTGGTATAAACGTCACCCTACTAGATCCTGATGTAAACTCCGGCTTTCCGGTTTTAATTTCCCTGGAGCATTTTCCACAGAAGTCACCCAATGTTACTCTGATTAGTGAGTTTGCCATTTTGGCTCAAACCCATAATTCCTCAGTGGATTAATACCGGAAATAGGATAAAGATAAGTGACAATTAATTTTGTATTCCCGAAAGAGCCTCTCAATCGGATAAAAATAAAACATTGACTTGACTTGACTGATTGGTGGTGGTTGGTGTTCAAAGTGAAGATGAGCTCGCTTAAGTGTGGATTTGTGGTAGCATCGGCTTAATTTGGGTATAATAGGTATGAATTTACTTCTATATATAGATATATTAATTAATACGCATGTAATTATTATCACCGTTGTAGATTTTATGAAGTATCTATATTCAGAATATCTCTGCTGCGAATTAAAATTGCAGGTGGAAAGTACTGATGAGAGCTTCGTTGTTCGTATATTGTTATCTAATAGTATCTAATAGTACGGATCAATATAGATAATAACAGTTCATCGTGAAATCAAATACTCCTTCACAAGGATTCGTTTAAAGTAGACAGAGTAAGATTAATAATTGAAGCTAGAAAGATTTTAACCTTCAGTTGAGTTGATGATATCTCATAGATATTGAGATCAGATCAAGTTGCTTGAGTTTATCTATTTACTCCATAGTTTATCATTGAAATGGATATTTGTAACTAAAGTGAAGTAGTTTAGTAAAAGCTCATGCCTCATTTCTTCGATAACCCGAATCTGATCGACTCATTGAAGATAGCTTGCCGACTTTTCTCATTTTAATTACAGGTAGGTTGACTTATCTATGTGACAGCACAGTTAGCCTTTTGTATGCACAACATTGGATTTGGCCTCGTCCTCTACGAACTATCACAGTCATAATGACTTGATCAAATGCTATGCAGGCTTCTCTTTTGAGAGAACTGCCAAATACCAAACCTCAGAAACTTTTAATTGTAATAATTAATTTACAAAAGCCAATCACAGTCTTTGAAGTAGAGACTCTGCTGACTACTGTACTGTAAAAGGCCGGGGTAGGCCTTTGTGTTATCATCAGTAACTAAGTTGAAGATTAGTTTTACCAGATTTCTCGGAGATCAGGTTAACCCTAGGTTTCATTCTCCCCTCATTGTTTCGTATGAACAATAGATGCACCATGTACTGGACTTGTATACACCGTATATCATATATTTGGTCCAAAAGTTGTACGAATCGTAAGAGGAAGCCGTTTG
The DNA here is from genome assembly GCA_034682405.1 of Hydroisotoma schaefferi. Lineage (NCBI taxonomy): Eukaryota > Metazoa > Arthropoda > Collembola > Entomobryomorpha > Isotomidae > Hydroisotoma > Hydroisotoma schaefferi. The sequence goes on along the minus strand of JAQFZX010002603.1, from coordinate 8,338 downwards.
TGTTGGACAAATTTTGCTGATGCATTTCATTAAACATTAATTTTTAAGCTATGGTACAATTCAATTATGCGTGGGACAATTATTTATTAGAATTGATGATTACAACTGCTACGATGAGAACGTTAGCAATCAACTAAATATAGGAGATGGCTTTTGCTTTAGCAGGAAAAATAGCCAATTTATTCATTAACCATCAACCAAATCCCATGCTAGAGTCGCGTGGTTTAAGTGATATTTGTCCTAACCGGTAAACGTGGGTTCCTCGATGGACATGTTTGCATGTTATTTGTAAAAATGTAACCTTTCAATTCGCATTCGATTTTCTAGGAAAATATTTTTTTAACCTTGGCCTATCAAAAATGGCTTGTTGACAAAAACAAAAATTGAAATTCTGAAAAATAATCATCAATTTTAAACAATGACAACCTAAAATTCAAACAGATCTGGTCGCAGCTTATTATTTTTTCCCTTTTACTTTATAGTAAATATTGAAATCAAAATACTGAACTCCACTATTGATTCTAGCTACCTATATTGAACTTGGTCGATCCTTAAATTAGCTGCTTGTCAGTTTCATCTGTCGTAAGAGAAGAGTTCCCATCATGTAGTCTTCTACCTTAGACGGAGTTTAACCAAATGCGTAGAACACAAGACTTCCTTGAGTTCCTATGTACGAAGTAATACAACACATGAAAAGAACGCTATGGCTGAAAGGTTTTGTAAGAAATAATGGGTTATTAAGGGGTGAAAACCCCTTTCTGCGAATGATCAATCACTCTGACTGTCTGGCAGGCGGGGCTGGCTGGCTGTCTGTTAGTGCGATAAGTTTCGAACGGTCGAACTTTTTTATGTTCTGTTTTTGGGGAGTCGTTATCGGGGTTCTAACTTAGATTGAGTTCGAAGGTCGACCTTATGGACCATACCCCTCACAGTCAAAGGTTACATTTCATCAAAACTTGAAATAGCAATCCCTATTAAGTGGGGTGTCGTTTTAAAGCTATTTGCTAGCAGACTTCAAAATGCTACTTTCAATTGTCCTGTGACCTTTCATTACCACGCAGCAAGGTCAAACGCAAAATATTCGAATTTCTCGATCGCGCTTTTTGTATTAGCATCTACAAGGTCTCAATAGAACGAATTAAATTTTATTTATGGCGCGGGTTTTTTCGTTACCGCGCGACATGGTCAAACATCTAATATTCGAATATCTAGATGGCGTTTTTCTTTCAAAAAGCATCTACAAGATCTCAGTAGACATGGACAACTGTGCAATATTTCAGCCATATCGGTTGTGTTAGCTCGAGTCGTGGTTTTTTTACCCCATGGGTTATTTGTTGTTGGGTCGGTCTCATCCTTCGCACTGTATGACCCAGTTTGCGGTCACAAACAGACGGACATGGCAATCTATATAGCCCTAGAATGCGCTAAAAACCTTAGTACAATCTGGCCGACTATATGTAAACAAGCAGGAAAGCTTTAGGCGAACTTTAATATTTCTAAAAGCTCAGCCTTCAACTTAGCCTCATAATGTATGCGAAAGTACTAAATCGTTGTGTTCAGAGATGCTACACATGCTGTTGTAAATTCAGTTGGTTTGGAACTGAGGAATAGTAGTAGGCCACGAACGGGTTACATTACACGAGCCATATAATAACCTTCTTCTTATCAATAAAATTACCGTATTTAATAAAGACTAATGGCACAACTATATTGCACTGTACTGTATTTTCCAGTTGTTTTGATATTTTATCAACTATTACAAATAAAATCATACATACCATCTAGAAAGACAAAACTTTAACTACTGAAAGAAAACTTATCTAATGAGGCTATACCCAAGTTAGAAGAGTTGAACACCGACTGAAGATAGCTACTTTTTCTTCGATAGGTGAAAGTAAAGCGTACCAAATTTTCTTAGCCCAAAGAGTTCATAAGATTGTAAGGTGAGTGGACGAGTCTGGGTTTCGTATACAATTGGTTAAATCCGATGTGATGTGAGTCTGCAGTTTAATTCAGCATGATCATACCAATTTTCTAATAGCATTGTTATAAAAAGTAGTCTTTCCACTGGATTTCTCTGTCCCATTCTTCCCCATTTCTCAAAGGACAATATCTTTGGTTATGTTCATCCTGTGCATTTATCCTTTTCTGAACCGACCAGCTAAAAGTAATAGAAACGTATATCTACGTTACGTTGAAATGTTCGTGGTAGAGCATTTCTCTATAATGGAGATGCTCCACTGGCTGAATCCTTCCCAGTAGTTCAAGTACTAAAGCATATAGTTAGTAGCCAGTGCATTATAGAAACTATCCATACAGCATTTTTTTAGCATTCCGAAATTCTTCATAGCTCCTTAAGTTCCATGGAGGAGAAACGCTTGGTATGAACGTACATGAAAGAAGAATAAGATGGCGAAGTGAGAGTGAAAAGGCAGTATTATTATTTTCCAGGGATTTTCTAAAGTAAAACTTTTTCTTGCGTCTTTTCTTTTCTTCAGCGTTATTCTGGCTCGTTTCTTTAGTGTTATACATTATACCAGCATTTTTCTAATAGTAGTACAGAAGAAAGCTGAACTTTTTCCTCCAGATTCGGTAGTATGTAGAGAAGAGGAAGTGAAGAGAAAGTTCCACTTGAGACTTTGTTCAGATGATGGTATTGTTTCCTGGGCTTAAGGTGTGTTTTATGTCTTTCCAAGGTGGAACTGCAAGCTAAGAATCCCCGACTTTATAGAAACAGATATTGAGTCTAGTTCTAGATAGGCTGTACTCCTTGATTTATACTACATTAGTAAACTACTATTCATGTTGAGAGCATCTCATGTGTATATTGAAAGTCGGGTGCTTTCTTTAGGCATGTGGCAGTTCGGATAAGTTTTTTCTCCATCAGGGCTCTATCCATTATACCTAAATAGGTGTGCTGTATTAAGGATGAAAGTGTAGTAAACGGATAGTGAGATAGATTCCGAGAACACGGGGATTCTTTTGAAAATGATTCTATAGTTGTCTATGATTACTTTATACGCATACATGCTGTACTAAGCGCGCCGCAAGTTACAAATGGGGTCTAGGAGAAAGTAGTAATGAAGCGCTTTTGTCTCCCAAGCTTTCACAGTTGATATTCTTTGCCTGGGTTGATGGTTGGATTTAGATCAGGGAGTGAGTTGGATGGGTTTTGGGTTACGGAGTGTAAAGAAAGAAGATTTAAGATAGTAAATAAATAGATAAATTGTTAGGGATAGAAGACGGAGGATGAGACGAGTGGAAGGGGGTTTGTTGGATGGAGATGAAGATTGTGATTTGATTTAGTAATTGCGTTGTTCAACTGGAGCAAGATCTAGTTGGATTTCTGAAGCCTTTTTGTGGAGCTAGTAATCTTAACCCCACGCCGCTTACAGTTTGTTTGGGTTACAATCAATTTTATCCTTTATATATTGGGTTACTTTAGAGCTAATACTGTTATCCTTATACTTCAAAGATTGTGATTGAGCTGCTGGTCTTTAAACACATTAAATATGAGATAGGAATAAAATAGTTGCAGGGTTTGATAAAGTTGCTTGGGGATAAAATCAGTGTCAGCGTAGGTTTGATCTGGCAATGTCCTTATTACGAGGACATTTTATATTACCTAATGAGTACTAATTAATTACGTATTATCTACGACATTGAAGGTTTGCGTACAAACAAGAGCTGTATTTTTGTTCCTTTGTATAGGTCCGTAGAAAGGATGTGGATGCATGACTAACTTAATTCTAATTGTTGTAAGAATAGGTATGTTGTATTTACACCTATTACTGATAACTATTCTTAATTGATTTCGCAAAGTAGTGTAAGCTCTACAGGAGTATGATTTATTATCAGTAAAAGTAAAAAAACGAAAGTGTTTTTCATTCAACAACGCCACAACCTAGTAGACGAGCAAACATTGCACACATTTTTAGACTATAAATATGAAAGGACTTCATAGTTTTGCATTGAAGCATAACATGTTCAATATATTCCTCTGTAATCAATCAGTATAAAACAACCTGTCAAATGTAATCGTGTTCAGTAACAAACTATCAATCAGGATGACTTTAATGAGCATGAGTTAAACTGTAAATTTAGATATTATGTGCTAAAACATTAACTACAGTTTCAGGAAATAACTTGGAAGAAACCTGAAAAATAGGGTTTCCACATCGAAAATGTAAAATACCTTCTCTGTAATGATGTAACTAAATAAAAAACTCTGGAGCAGTTTACAGTTGGGTATTGAATATTGATCGATCTATTGAGGTGACCAACCCTTGGAGACAATCTTAATTAATTAGAAATTTAGCGGAAGATCTATATATGCTATTGACATTATAGCTTAATTAAAAATAGGGCTATGGGCCGAAGTTAAGCGTAATTTAAGTTTATTATAAAATTGACATATAAGCCAAAAAATACTTGTTCGCGTTCTCAACTTTTCTTAACTTTATATGGTTTCAAGATTGAGCCAGTATTTACTATACAATTAATGTGTACTTACTGGAAAATAAGTATTTCTTATTGCACTGAAAATGTTAAATTAATGCCGGTACGGCATTTTAATACGGAAAACATACTCTGATGTACAATAATGGTATCCCTGTGTGTAAAATTAATTCTACGATTATCTATTTCATACTGGATGTTGATTTTGGTAGTAAAGCGAAGTGATTAGAGTACGCTCCATGGAATTTATATACTGCGACGCCATACGTGCTTCAGTGCTATTAGTTGTAATAATGTGAATGTTAATGCGGAAAAGAGCAGGCAGGCACTGCTTTTGATGTTACTTTGTTTGTAAAATAAAAGTTTTTCACTTGAAAAAAGGTACCCAGCACACCGAGTCATCCTCGGCCCGATGGCATTTATTTAGAATTAAAATGGGTCCAAATTATATATTTATCAAGATGACTTTGGGTATGAAGAGAAGGACAGCTAAAACTTCCGACCATTAAAGGATACAGTACATACGATTTATTCAATAATAGTTCCAAATCAAACAATTTCACAACAAATCGGACTTTCCTTTTCATATTATACATTTTAAGTCATATTTAACGTTGACTAAATCATACAGACGCAATAAACGAGGAGAATAGGAAAAACTCAGCCTAGTAACAGGTCACATAAATCACATAAACGTTGATAAATTGTTGGGTTTCCTACAACAAATATTTGCTCTTTGAAAATGCTACTTACTAGACATGGATCAATGGATGGGACTTCTTTTTCGTAGATTCTACATTTCCCAACAATTTGGCGTCATCTCGGTGGAGATCTGGAATAATGTAAACTGATCGATTTGAAGCATCAAACACGGCCGAGTCCGAGCATTTGGCCAAATGTGCAGAGATTACACACAGGAATCCAAACATGGCCACAAATGTTTCAATAATTCCACTTGTAAACGCAATAACATCGAAATAGCCTTCATTGATGTAGCGATATGCCCAGTTGAAAAGATACATTCCTATAAAACACAGAATTAATATCAAAAGACATTTTCAGCTCAATATTATTGTTTACAGGTTAGAAAGGAACTGAACTACGATGCAATGAATTTTAATTAGGTACTAAAAGCCATCACAAAATGTCTGCAGAAATCTTTCTCAACCCACGAAACATTTATGTACATCACTCGACTCACCTCGATAAAGCCCAATGAGAAATATGTAGGAAATCATGTACCAATCCGCCTTTCCACGTTTCCATATCATAAAAAATTGTGGGATCAATGCAAAAGCCTCCATGTAAATGCTCCAGGTCCAACCTATCTATAATATCAACCAAACCAACCAACCAATGTGTTTTGACTTTATGATTATTTTTCAAACCCTTTGTTATAGAAAAGGTGTCATGAAAACAGCCCAAGTCATCATATTTATAAAGGAAAGTCCTACTTCGTGAAAAGTCGTCTCATAATTAATCAGGTACGCCAGTACGGTAACAGGAAATAGCAGCAGCTCCACCCTATCAGCAATAACACCACATATATGTAAGTACCACTCCGTACGCATCTTCATCTTATCAATGGTTATCGAAGAACAAACATTCTACGGGAAAATTTCACCTAAAGGAATCCCCATCCCAGTCATAAGTCTCTCGGTAAGTTGAAAACGTCAGGTAAGTGATCATATACGAGATGACGATGTAAAAACCCTTCATCATTGTATTATAATAGGAAATCCATGCCCAAAATACGTCGATGTAGCGGAAAGTATAGGTTAATGCGAATAGTAGTTGCGTTTTTCCGGAAACCCCTAAAATAGTTTATGCAAAATAAATTAAATCATAGGACCAAAAAACTTAAAAGACCTTTTCAAGTTTCAACCGATATGAATAAAACACGGTATTTAATGGAAACTGCATAACGAGTATAACCTGCAGAAGATCTGGTCTTCAGTAGCTTATAAAGTAGTAGCAAAATCGCCAAAACGTGCGACATGTCTCCAATCAAACGGTAACCGTTCATCGTAGGACGCCAAAACCCACCCATTTCCATTATAAATTAAGTGACTGTAGCTGTCAACCAACTCAGGATGAAGTTTATACTTCTAAATGTGTACTCCTTAGGTTTTATATTAGGACTAGACTTTATTGACCTGTAATTTGCAAGCGGATTAATGATAAGCTGTCTTGAAAGTTGCGCTAAATTTTCTTAATTATGGATTATTATCCAGTATACAGTTCTACGGGATCGGTTTCAAACGTCATCCTTACCTTTAGCTAGTAATCTTTACTCAACTTGTTTTCAAGGACTGTTATTCATATGCAAAATATGGAATGGCATGTTGTGTCCATACCTTTGCATGTTCAAGCGACGTTTGAGTACTCCTGTTAGATTTTTTCCTAGAAAAACTTTAGAATGCATTGGAAGGACGCTGACAAAAATCATTATATGCGAGCTATGAACTGACATTGCATTGAGCTGTTGGGTTGTGAGTTTGGGCATGCATAAATGTAACCTGCACTGCACTTCAAAGATCTGTGGAGTGGTTTAGATTGCGTGCAAATTTGTGGCTGAGATTAATTGGCAACATGCCTGCATACGTTTGCTGAACTAACTCTTAGCCAGTATGAGTAGGATTGTTAAAGGCTAAATCGCCAGTAATTTTACCGTGGGACAGAGACGATCATTTGCCATAAACGGATATTTGTGAATACAGAATCGCAGGAGGAATAAAGCTGGAATTTTGTCTCATTAGAGTTTTGAAATTGTTCGTTTCTTTTTCTTCAAATTGATGGAATAGAGAAATTGTTTGCATTCAAAATGTTTCCTATTTGTTGATGATTTATTATCAGATAGAAATGCCCAGTGTAAAGTTACTTCCAGTTGCAAAATTAAATTTTACTTGTACTTCTTTTTCTTACGAAGCTTATTTACAGGAGGCTTTTCTTCGTATGGAAATGTAGGTTAAATGAATTAAATTCGTCATGGACTGCAGATAAGATGAGGATTTTAAATATAGATTTTAACTTTATTTATATAACCTAACCTCGCCAGCTTTGGGTAAAAGTATTGTTTACAACGAGATTTAGCATTAAATTTAAATAATAGTAAATTATTTAGCAAAGATTTGTACATTTCTTACATTAAGTCGCCTTTTGTATCGTGATTTGACGTTGGTTGCACATTTCAACTACGTATAAGCCAAAATTCCCTATATGCCCTTTATTAATTAATTATTAAATTTTGTACTAAGCGGTTGACAGACAGACAAGTCGTCAAAGTTGAAGCAAAGATAAACAGCATAAACATTCCACGCTTCAGGTACAAGAACTGTCGAAGTACCTCATCAACGTATAAATTGCGGACAGCTCAAGGATAAGAATTTAATAACGAGCTAAATACATTCATAGTTTTAACCCAGTAAATTAGGCTTATATGACCACGCTGTCTGTCTGTGTATGGACACGATAACTCTCGAAATAATGTTAGCACACCGCTGAAATTTTGCGTAGGGTGCTCGTGCCGTCTAACTAAAGCTAGTCCAGGGGCTCTCCTGTATCAAGCTTCTCCGCCGGTGAGCGAGAGCTCGAAAATGGATTGAGAGGATCCCACCGTCTAAACTAAAGCTAAGTTCGTAAATCAGCTCGATCGGCCACCCAATGACCCGTGGGGGTCAATACGACCCCCACTGGCCTGAAATTTAGAAAATTTGTGTTGTACTGCTTTTGTTCAAAAATAGCAAATAAAGATTACCGTATTTCCCGAAATAATCCCCCATAATTTTTTCATTATAAATAATAATGAAAAAATTAACCAGCCGTTCCCAGTAATTCATAATTATTTTAAAACTGAAATTGAGTGAATAAGAATTAAACT
>JAQFZX010002602.1:0-17847 GCA_034682405.1 Hydroisotoma schaefferi | reverse complement strand
CGAATCGTCAAGTTCCATATCACCAATACGTGGTTCCGGTGGCTCAACATTGACCTCAAACTGCGTTTCTTCTGAATCCCACCGGGTAATTAAATAGCCTGCAAAATATTTTTCTACTTTTCCACCAAAATCACAAAAATATAAATAGTTTGGCCCAAACCGACAGTTTGAAGACCCGTGGGGGTCAAAAAACCCCATCGGGTAATTAAATAGCCTAAAAATTTTTGTATACTTTGTCACTAAAATCACAAAAATATAAATAGTTTGGCCAAAATCGACAGTTCGAAGACCCATGGGGATTTAAAAACCCCAGCGGGTAATTGAAAAACGGGAAACACATTTTTTAACCGCACAAATATAAAAAGAGAAAACACTAGGGGTGTAGGGGCTTGCCCCCACTTTGAAAAACAAAGACCTATAAAAAGAATAAGTGATCAAAAGAGACATGGCTATAAAATAAATGTTGCGCCAAAGCGCCCTAGAATGGGCTCTGCCAGCTGCACCCGGAGGTTTTCTAGCTGTGGTCTTCCGATTTCAAATGTGATGAGGGTTAAGTTGGTTTTTTTCCGCATTGACATCACAATATCCTTGTGAATGATTTTTACTCCAAGCCTCCTTGTGGCTTACTCCAAAAAGGTTAGTAATCTCCCTGAGTTGGGGGATTTTCTTTCTTGACTAAATTACAAACTTTACGGATAAGAGGTGTGGTCCGCACCAAAAGGGTGCACTTGTAAGGGGGTATTTTTATGCCCATACTTACCGCATACCGTCTTATTGAATGATTTTTATCACTCGAGATATTGACTGACTGACTTATGTAAAAAACCACTGAGGTGCAACTTTGCTTTGATGCCCCTATGGCTATATCCGTCTTTGAAAAACGCCCTAATAAGCACCTAATAAGTAAAAGGTGGGGTTTTTTAGGCATCTTAAAAAAATTCAAAAAACCTGAGCAAGAACACGTGCGAGAATTTTGTTTGTGAATGAGACATGAAAAGCTCATATTGACCGGTGGTGGGATTTTTAAAAGTGAGTCAAGTAGGTACAATCACGCTTTTCTAGTTGACTGAACTAGAAAATATCCGGGCAAAAACAGCGAACCGTAAGAACATTTGGAGTCTTATATGCGAACATAGAAAAACATACGAATGTTAATGGAAAGATGGGGAAGAGAAAGCCATATAGAAGAACACGATGTAAATTTTATAGAAGACTTAACAGACTTTGAATTAAATGGGCAACGAAAGCATTTCAAAGTACTTTCACTTCGAGTTTTCGAACAGGGAAACCACAAGCTACGATAGCGGTTAAGTCAGTTCTGCAGAAACTTTTGTACAAGTTTGAATTAGACACGGAATATGTGCCTTTTTATAGGACTAACTCTGTGAATAGTAGAATTTCTGAAGTGATGTGTAGGTATGCACTTTCCTTCCCATCTTCATCAGTATGAATCTGACTGGTGATGCACAGTAACAGTACTTTTAGTCCCTCCGTGGATATTGAAAAATACACTTTTTCCCACACGGTGCCTGATTTCACTCGACTCTTACTATACTATTAGTAGTATGGAAAGGTTCTTGTATGTTTTTCCACTCGAGTTGAGCCTCCCAAAAGAGAGAAAGGAATCGACAGTGTTAGGAAATGTATAGGGAAAGTTTAGCCCGCGAGAAGTCAACAGGGCTAACTGATGAAGGAACCGAGAAATACGGACGTATTGTATATTTAGGAAAGTTACGTAGTTTTATGTTCAGCAGTAGTAGCAAGTCACAGTAAGAGTATATTTATGAATTGTAGCACATACAGCATTTTTATGCAAAAGGACGAGCCATGGAAGGGAAAGTATGCTTCAAGTGAATGTAATGTGTGAGGATGTATGACTGTATTTACGGCTAAACGAACACGTATATTCGTAGCTTTACTTTAGTCTCCAAATGATAAGGGTGTAAGTGTCTTGTAGCAAAAGCGATGACTTTGGCAGTGGCATGGCATACTTGCCAGAGGAACTGGAATAGTGGAATCAGAGGTTTTCTGGAAAGTTTATCTAGCCATGAGAGTTTTTAGCGCTTTGGTTTCTTCCATAGTGACTACATTCAGTTAATTTGGCATGACATAGAGATACTTTTTACCGTTTGTAGCAGTGCGGTAGAAGATAAAATATATATGTACAAAATAAATAACGGGCATATGCATATGAATGTATCCTACAACGTAGAAAAGGGCAAACCATCCAAACCAAGGATTTCTTTCGACTGTATCGAATTTTCAACTTCAGAAACATCCATCTAACTCATAATCTCATTTTTGTTACCCTGATCTCCGTGTCTGGTATTTCTCAACAGTCTCCTGTCTCCCAGAAAGGTCGTAAGGAATCATAAACATTCTGATTATTAAGAGATGAAAACCCCTTTTTACGAATGATGATTACTCATTTAACCTGTTCGTCAACCAATCTGACAAGCACGAATAACATTTTAGCTAATGCACTTTTAAAACTTCTGCTTTGGGATATTACATTTCTATGGAACGGACAAAAGGAAAACGTAAGATCAGATTGATCGCATTACCTTATGGCCTCAACACAGGGTCAAACATTAAATATGCAAATTTCTCGATTGGACTTTTGCTAATAGAATGAAAGATGTCTTAGGATAATTTATCCGCGGTTTAGGGGTATCCGGTCAGTATGGCAAATTACAAAGTGGCAAATTTTCGAAGTTAAAAATCGAAACCAAAATAGTTAAGGTGGCAAATTGATAATTATGTAAAATCCAAAGTGGCAAAATATAAAATAGCACATCGGAAGGACTTTTCGGGAAGCTCTATTTCCCATAGATATGTGGAATATATATGAGAAGGTTATTAAAAAAGAGCCTAGGACTTCAAATTTTGTAGAGGGGTGGCACAATAGATTTATGGGGAATGTCCAAAATTCAAAGCCAAGCATGTGGTGATTTTTACTTAACGTACAAACCGAGCAGCAACACGTAGAAAATACTCTTGTTAAGCATAATCTACCTCTTCAAAAAAAATACCGCAGGTATAATTACAAATTACGGGAACTTTTTCAAAGTTATGGTAAAGATTGTAACGCGGTTTCAAGCTTCCACGATTGGATAAAAAAAAGTAGCTCAAAAGATTCCAATAAATTGATCTTGTTTACGATGAAAATGTTGTAAAATAATAAACTGACAAATGCTATTTTTGAACAATTTGCCACTCTGTAAAATGCCATTTTAAAAATTTGCCAACGTAACTTTTTTAATTTGCCATAAAAACAATTTGCCACACTGACCGTGAATCCGGTTTAGGGTATGTGTTCACACATTGCGCATACATCGCACGCTACACGCGCATTACACGCACATGACCGCCTCTCGTGCACATCACACATGCATCGCATAAACAGCACGCAGACATCGCGCATATATTGAGCACAAGTCGAGCATACATCGCCACAAATCGTGTACAAATTGTATATCAGCATTTTCTATTCAACCGTCGTTCGTTACGTATTTATTTTTATTAAATGACTTGGTGTCTCGCTAAAGTAACAACACGAGTATTTATTTGCATGAGTTGGTGTCCACGTTTTTGGTGGATTAAATACATATTTAACGGTACCAGGAGAAGAAAAATTGGTGCAAAACCTAAGACCTTAATTAGTTACAAGCAATTGTAAGTAATCTAAGCTTGTGTAGAGTTGCTTTTCAATATTTTGGAAGCTTCTCCTTTCTTAACAGTAGAGGTGAATATTTACCCATAGGTATCCACAAAGTTAAAGCAAGTGTAAATTTAATATTAGATCAAACTTTACCTTCATTCCATCACGTTTTTCATGGTACTTAGTTTCCTGTTGTTGGACAACAGTAAAAGACTTGTGAAAAGTATTTGAAGGCAGGAAAGCGCAGGAGTTGGTGGTTGGAGAGAAGGCAATTCCGAAAAAGTTTTTTAATCCAGTCTGCGGCCATAAATACGCTCTCGTGGGAGATGAAAGGCTTAGTGTGGAACTTTTATTTACAGAACGGAAATAAACTGCCTCAGGTTAGCCAAATTATAAACCACAATAATGGCACTTAATATAACGGAAAATAGGCTGATGTGTCAATGGGTGAACAAATAAAAAGATAATTAAATGCTCATGCCATTAATTTATTGTCAATACAGAACATTATTATAAAATAAGGATTCATTAAAGCATGCTGCTATTCTTTAAGCGGAGGCCTAAATGGAATGAACCTGACTTGGTTTGATATTTGCTTAATATCAATCAAATTAACTTGAAAAAAGAACTTGATATTTGTTTCAATATATTTAAATTTAATTCAATTATTTAGAAATATAACCTACGGATTGCCGTCAAGTATAATAAACTGACTGTGTATGTTTTTATAATGTTACAAACCGATGTTATCCTTTTTTCACAAAATTTGTTGAATCCCGTTAAAAGAACGCGATCAAGTTACACAAAGCAAGCAGCAAGGTTGGCTATCTGAATAAGAAGAGGCAAGAAAATCTTTGGATAGAATATACTGTCTACATATTGCTATTATTGTGACTGTAACACCTTACATTTCTCTTTGCTTACAATATACAGTCACGGCCTATCCAAGCCCCGTGTATAGTTTTAACGCAGTCCTGTCATTAAATCCTTAGAGAGATTTCATCGCCGTTTAAGTACCTCTTAAGGATTTGTATTCAAATTCATGGCTGAATTGAACATCCATTTGCATATTCCCCTTAAGTAGTACCATATAGCAGTACGACATAAATTTAGTCATGCTATAATTTTTCACGCTTTCCAGAGCCCCTTGGCCCTAATTAAATTAATTCTCCCCTCATGATGGACTTGTAAGTCCTCCGAGAACTAAAAATTTTAATGATGAGAGTCTTACAGCTCTGTTCCTTCTCACCACCAGTCACTCCTATACAAACATGCAAAACGACCTTTTCTATATTCTGTAATCCATGAACTTTCTCCCATAGCACAGCTTCCCTCCATGAAGAGGAAAGTCCAATTTAAGCAGAATTACTCTTTCCACCCAACTTCAAAAAGCTTTTACCTACTCTTTGTATAACATTAAGCACAGACTCTAAGCTTGTCTTTAGCTAGAGAGACTTTTTGGGTGGAGAAATTAAATGAAACGACGACTGGAGAAATCAAGTTAAAGTGTTGAGTGATGTATTTTAAGTAGGAGTATCAACCGCGGCGCTTTGACCTTTCTTTGAGCAATCCATAAATCTGATGAGGTAAACAGAACTCCCCTAGCAAACAGACTAACACGAGAAAAAGGGTCTATCCACACAGCATAAGAATGAATTCTAGAAAGGCTGTTTATCGTCAAAGAGGATTCTCTTCCTGGATATTTGACATAATTTAAACTACTTCGGCTGACTCAATGAAACGCTTTATTACCTTTTAATAGATATAGGCGAAGTTACTAATACGTACTATCTTTCAGCTTGTCCACCAAGCTGAGTCTCACCAGCTTACCAGTTTCTACAGTTCGGTGATAGGTGTGATCATTATCTGTATCCCTTCGGAGCGTGCTCAGTAGTACTGAGTCAGTACAGTACCTTGAAATACTTCTGTAGCGGTGACTATTGAGAACACGCCTGACTGGAGTAGATGATACGAAGTAAGGAGTGAAAGGCTAATGATGTCTCATTTCATGGTAATTTGTTAAAAGTAGAAGTATACCCACCTAACTGACTTCACTACTGACTGTAAAGATAATCCATCCTGTTTTACTAAGTAAGAGCGTCATTACATTTGTCCAGGTTTGACGTCAAAACTACTTGATTAATTAATTTTAAAAACATAAAAAAATTCAACGCATAAAAACACTGCAGCGACAGTTTAAATTACTTTATCAAGGTTTCAGAGATAAATATTTAATTTCTGAGCTTAATTATAAGGTAAGGAAAAAAATGAGGGGGGGGGAGTAATTTAGGGGAGGGGAGTTATTTTTCAATAGGGTCATTTGCAGTTATTTAGGAGGGGGGGGGAATTATTGTTCAACCCAAAATTATCCTCGATTTTTACAAGCAATGTTTAACCATGTTATAAACACATGGTTAACTGGAAGACTATAAATTGTTTTCCATGTTTACTTCATGCCTACGGTTTTGCTATTCACGCTCATCTTTAGTAAAAGACGACTTTTAGTTACTGGCTACGGGTTTGTTTTACGGTAATATAAATAGTAACATCCAATCATACGAAGACCTCTGGGCTTCGCTTGAGGGCTAGTTTATTTATATTTGCAAGGTTTGCCTATTCTCTGAGTTATTACTTACTACTTCTACTTATTCAATATTACTTTATCGACATTGCTTCTTTAGTTTAGTGAGTAATTCTTGCCTGCTTAAGAACTACATTAAGTGTGGTTCTGGTAGTGGTGCTTGAGCTGAGCTTTTGATGATGATACTGCCTCTCTGCCATTAGTACTACGTACACGAGCCTTTCGTGGAAATGATATTTTATGTCAACTTCCTGAGCTTTGATTTCTGTACAAAGTAAGCCTACTACAGCAAAACGGTTATATAAGACTCTTAAGCGGATCTTTCACTTGCCTGCCTGGAGCCCAACATGTATGTCAAATACAGAGTGACAAGCGTCAGTTCAATTACCTCCAGTGAAGACTTAGTGGTCGTACAACCTAAACTGACTTTGTATGTATTCTATATCAAAAGAGCACTTGAAATTACATATCTGGAGTTTTAGTTTGTTTGGTTGCGTTGCTCAAGGAATTAGCAATGTAAGGCACAAGAGTGGAATGAGATTTCACTGGGAGGAGGCATGGTGCCGGAAGAAAGGGTGTCTGATAAGGAAAATCTAGCTACTTAATGCAGATGTTTCTCACAAGGTAAGCTTAAGGAGTGAAACGCTAAAGATGGCACTACTGCTAGGTTATTAGTATGGAAGGATGCATCCAGCAAGATTGAAGCGAAAGTTATGCGTCTTAGATAGGCTAGAAGTGCATCTATACTGTCAATATTGAGCCGTTATGTCCTACAAAATTATGCTGCCTATGATTTCCAATCTACGTGATGGAAGGTAGTATTTCTACCAACCAAGACAACCTTTCTAGTATTACTTCTGTAATCCTTAAATGGTCTAAGTGGATTAGCATATAAATGTTTCAACCGAATTTGAGTAAGTTTTGAGTAAAGAATAATGCATAAGTTTAATACAACCAGAGAAGGGATTTCATGCTTACTTCCATGCCCTTCTGGTGTAATTTGCTTGCTGAAACCCCAATTTCATTGGAAGGGTTAATTTGCTTATTACACAGGGAGACAGGGCGAGGAGATATGGCTAGAGAATAAGAAAAGTGGTGAAGATTTCACCATGAGAAATGGGAGTTTGCTGACTACTGTAAACCCCTTGGGAGGTGGAAGTTAGCAGAACGTCTTAAGGATCGGTGAATCCAGGGATAAGGATAGAAATTCTGTAGTCTTAAGAAATATATGTTTCTTCTATGGGGCTTTCCAGCGATTACTTTAGCGAAGTTTGCATTTAAAAAGCATACGTGATAGACAGATATACTTTTGCTCAAATAGTTAAGACAAAGTTACGCATTTGTACAATAGAGATGGTTTAGATCGTGTTACGCGTGAAAATTACGGGTGCACATGTTGCTGGAATGGGCTAACTTTCTTTGGTAATGTAATTTAATACGTAATAGTAAATGTAGGTGCTGCAAAATTCTGTTTTCGGATTTAGGTTAGTTGGGTAGAATTGCCTACCAGGGAGCAGTTCTTATTCTAAGTGCAGTACTAAATGAAAAGAGTTTCTTTATGCTTGTAATATGTTAGAAAGTGGTGAAATACGTCTGGTGAAGGCTCGAAAATAGTGCTATTTGTGGCTAAGTCCGTTGTAGTAAAGGAAGGCAAACTTTTCAAAAAAAGATTTCCCCTGGAGCAGCTGGATAAAACCTAGACCAGTTTACAGTAATGAACAAGTAGATAGGTATCTTTCTGCAGAGGGGATTTCTCTTAATTGAGCTACTTTTGCTTCTTGTAATCTTTGAGTCTATGATTCTTCAGAAAAAAGAATCTGCATCAAGGTGATGTGCATGTCAAAGATAATCTTAATTTAATAGATTTTAAGCTTGTTGCCGGTCAACGTTTAGCAACAAGCCAGGTTTCTGCTGCGGAATTCAAATAAAAATGTGTAATCAAAATTGATTACACAAACAATTAAACTTATGATCAGCAAAACTTCTCGGCTGCTAAAAATGTTTTCGAGTGAGTAAAGAAATAAACTAAAGCCAAACTTAACTGTATTATGTGACGTCAAGAGTTAAAGCTCTTCTTTCACCTACACAGCTCTTGGTTAAATAATCTACATAATTTTTCACCGTTTTAATTTTTTAACCAAGCTATTGAAAGGGGTATTCATGCGGGTCTGCGTTAGACGGCTTGCAATGAATCTGACTTTGAAATTGTTAATCCATTGACTGTTATTTTACATTGCTTGTTTTACTGTAGAAAACTCTAAGGTAAAGCAAATATAAATATGGTTCTTTGCGCAAAATTAGTTTTTATGACATGGCTCCACCATAACATTCAGAAATGCTAATGTAAAAACAGATGCGAGCATTCTCTTGAGAATTAATTAAGAGGGCTCAAATAACTCGTACTGGAAGTTCATGCTGATTATGACAGTTTTGGCTTCATAAAGTGTTCCAGAAAGATTAAATTGCGATCTTAACGAAAGATCTTACAGAAATTAAGCGAACGTTAAACAGAAAAGAAAAGAAATTCTAATTTTACTACGAGTTGAAGTCTACAACGGGGATGCGACAGGAGAAAACTTTAATGAAAAATAATTCTAGGTTATTGTAGGCTGTTACAATCTTATCCAGGAAGTGGGTAAAACTTCTTTTTAACTAGCAATAAGAAGAATAAACTGTAGTTCTGCTTCATATTTGTCTAATTAAAGACAGCATGCTTTCTCCTCTCCATACGGACGTGGCTCATGAATGAAAATACAAGCTCCAAATAAATCGAGCTTTAAAGCTTTTCCATTGAAATGGGGGTTCATAAGAAATACCCAGATCCAAAGCAAATATAAAGGAAGTTAGTTTTAAAATTATGGAACTACCTAAGTCAATCATCTATTTACAATAGTTCTAAAAAACTTTCACTCACCTGTCTTCATTTCTCAAAATATAAATATGCAAAACTTGAGAAATTTCCAGTTTTGCTGAAAACGCTTTAAAGAAAGGGAATGTTTTCGAATGATAAACGAGAAAAATAAATCAATTGAGGGCGGAAGGTTCCAACTCATAAAAGTTCTAGCTCTCCCTAACTGAGTTTCTCTTTTTGCAATGATTCTTTCCCAAGATCTAAGACTACCATTTCGTTGCTGAAATTGTCTGTGAAATTTTTATATTTTACGCTGGGGTACTGAGAATATTTTTGATATTGGTAACGTTCCCATTGAACATAGAAGCAAAGTCTCAAATTGTTCTTACATTTTATTTTATCATTCTTTCTTACAACTTTCTAAGATGCCATTCCATTATTTAGTAATTCTTTCGTAACTTTCAGAATCTTTGCAACAAATATCGTAGCATGTACACACAGAGCGTGTAATTTTGTACCTTAGTTTTTTCATACTGAAATTTCATTTATAAATGGAGATTAACTAAGGATAAAATATGGGTAGGAGTTTACTAAAGTCAATCTTTTACACGATTCATGCACAACAAATCACGAAAAGAGGTGAAATGCCATTAAGTTCATTGGTAAATGTAACAGAAACCGTAATGTATTGCACTGTGTTAATGAAACATATACAACGGGAAGCTATATTTGATTGACGAGCTCCCAGGAATAAAGAAGTAAAGAGCAAATGGTACACAAGGATGAATTAACGTAAATATTTATAGCATGCTATGATTTGTGAGGAACTTCTAGATTTACAACTAGTGTAATAATTGTAATATGAATAGCTCTGATTCATAGAATCTGTCGAAAAATAAGGGAAATCCGCTAGCTTTCTTTCTTCCGTGAAATTTACCTTCGTTCTTCCCTACATTTTGTTACATTATTACAACTCCTAATGGAAAATGGGAAGAGAAGCTTCAGAAAATCTATATATGGCTAAGGAATATCTTTTATGTATGTGAATGGGTTGTGAACCAAAAGTAAAAGTGTAATCTCGCAGTCGACGTCGTCGTTCAAGGCACTTACATTAGAAGAGACTGTTGAAATTGTAAAACTCACTCTCAGTATCAGAGAAATACTACTGCACACAGTCCTAGTGGCACTACTGGGACCACTGTAAAGTATAGGAGGTAACCTAGAGAAAGATTGTACTCAGTCTTAGTCAACAGTATACATATCTGTAGAGTAGTTTTGGCTGTGTAATAATATAAAGCATCCAAATGTTTAGATGACTCGATGGCGTCGATTTCAATAGGATGTAGTAACGGCGGTGGAATACATAAAAGGTATGTGGTGGTTGGTTGGTATATATTAGAGAATAAATCCACTTTCCACTGTACACAGACCTAGACAGACATCCTCGAATAGGTACTAAAATGGGTCGTAATAATATCAAACGAAGATGTGGGCGACAGTCGTACAGACCTATAAACTCAAGTACTTCTGGCATATAGCACAAAAGCACTTGTAATGGCAGTAGTCGCTAGTTCAAGACACGTATAACATAGACTACTAATACCTTAGATTCTTTTAATACTGACTAGAAGGGTGGGTAGGCCTGAGAGCCCAGGAATCGATAAAGAGTGTAATGTTACAGGGACCACATTTTCAATCTCTTTAGACCGGCCAAAGTCACGACTTGCCAATATATTTGAAACGGGAATCGCAAAATTTTTGCGCCATACCCATATTTCTAATGCATTACACAGTAAAAATACTTCCTATTCCGTAAGGAAAAGATGTAGAAAGAACAGATTGGGGCTTTTACTTTCTCCTTCTCCTCGTGACTTTCTTTCTTTAGTGTAAAGTAGACTCACAATTTCTCTACCGAAAAATATAATAGCAAAGAATATATATCCACCTTTGATCTGATGATGGGGGAGTTGAAGAAATAATCTCTGGTAGTTTTTCATCAAAGCTTTAGATTTAAAGCCATTTTTTAAGTTGGCTGGTGAGTTGGTGAGGCCAAAGTAATTTCATTCATTCCTTGGGTATAATCCATAGTTATAATTTACCTGAGGAATAGTAGGTAGATAGATGGTAGTAATAAGTTAGTAGTTGTGACAGATTTGAAAAGTAAAAGTATTAGACAAAAGCTCACACTGTCATATTTTTTTTATTATCTTTCTAAGTTACAAATTAACATTTTCATACTAAGCTACTTAAACGATATATTACGACGTCTGCTTCATACAGAAATATAACTGTAAGCAAGAAAAAGAAGGATGAAGATTAGCTTGAAAGAAAGGGCAGGATTGACATAAGACTTTTGTCTCAATGGATAGGCCGATAGGGGTAAATTCCATCTTTCATTTTAAGATTTCCTATTCTAGTTTGAAAAGTCTGGAGCTGTCAGAAATTCAGAGATATCCAAACGCGTGTTTCATTGTACTTATGTAATATAACTTTTTTTTACAATATATAGGATTGTATTTATGGCCTAGAATTGTGAAAGATGAAAAATGCCATTAAAAAAGTAGTGGTTTTCTCCTTTCATATCTTTTCTTTTACCACTTACTGTCTCTGGGCTCGGGATGATGGTAAAAGTTTCAACGAACCGCAGAATTATAATTTCAGATTCTTTTATTTAGAGTTTTTTCACTTGGAAATTGACACTTTGACGCTGAACGCATTTTCCCAATCTCTTCCCCCAGTCAACCAGTTTCTTTCAAGCAAAAAATTATTTCTCTCCTTGTCTTCACTTTCACTCTTCTTTTCAAGTCATCCATGTACACTCGTCTCGTATTGGTTGGTGCATTAGCTTTTAGCTTACACTAAGCATTTTAACACGTCACATCCACACAGGCCCATCATTGTAGAGTTGCTTCTTAACTTCTCATTTTACGATCTATCTAAAGCTTTAATGCACTTTAGTTTTTCGAAGTAGAACGTAAAAAAGTTAGGTTATTTGTTATGCCGTATTGTGTGTCACCCTCAAACTAATCGGTGACACGAAACCTCAAATAAATTAGGAAAGCTCATTATGAAGCTTGCTTACCTAAAATATCTGGTAATAATTTAGTTTTAAAAATCCTTAACTGCCGCAGGCATTTTAATGGCTGTACATTTAACCTTTGCACGAATAATTATTATTATTATTATTAGCCATTACAATGAAATATCCCAAAATTTGGGTCATTACATTTCAAGGTTGAATTAAATTAGTCAATATAAAAGTAAATAAGTCAGAATTAAAAGTTGGTTGAGATTAATACAGTTCAAATAAGTTATTGGTAACAAGTATTTTAAGTTAGAAACAAGAGATTATATATACATACTTCACGAAATATTATTAAGCTATGTCAGAGTCCTTGAAAAGCAACGAGATCGATGCAAGAAAGGTTGCAATGGTCAGTGGGTTGATTAAATTGTCCCTCCTGGAAATAAGCATTTTCCATCAAAGTATTTTCGTCTCTCATGGCGTCGTTTAGTTAATAGTTCCTATTGCCCTTCGTTTCCAAAACAATGAATGCTATTAAACAAAAAAGTCCTGTTCTACCTACTTCTACTGGTTATGGTCCAGGGCCAGTTTAATGCTTTTTTGGAGATGTTTTATGTGGCATCGAAATGAGTAGCAGGAAAGTGATTTGAATTGCCTTGAAGTCTTATTTTCAAAATCCTTTCACATTGCTCGTCTTCAAATCAATTTAGCTTTTTCAGTATTTTACATTAGCATCTTATTGAAAGGATGTATTTAAAAGAAACTCGGGTTTTATGATCTAACTTTGGTTGGTGCCCGGAACATTGAGCCGAAGCGACATTCTTTTAATTGATAGAAATTACTTACCCTGAGAAACGTTTAGAACTAAAACAATGTTTTTTTCCAATGCTTAACCAATTTTTCTATCAGCATTTCCTTGAATATATTAGAAGACAGTCCAATTTAATAACAATTTTTTGAAAATTAGTACCGTATTCCTTTCACAATAAGCAGCGGATTATGTTAAAAAAATGATATTTTGAAAGCGTCTATAACAATGAAAGATCTCTCTATTATCACATATCTATTATCTCTCATATCACATGGGACGGATAGCATGCGACTTAATTAACGAGGGCGGCCTATTGTCGAGGGAATACGGTCAACGGTACTCTATTTTGTATTTTAAAAGCATGGAATAATTTAATCCTGAGACAGAAATCTACCGAACTACCGAAAAGTGAAAGGGTTCTAAAATCAGTTGAGGTTAGGTTATAGTCTATTAATAATCTACATTTCTTTATTTAAACATAAAACATCCTCGCAGTCGCAGTTCGATGTAATATCTAAGTTAGAATTCAGACTTTGATTTAATATGTACTTAAGCTTCTTGGACTTGTCATCAAAAAAGTTTATTTATATTTTGTTCATTGAAAGATTAGAAAATACCCGTCTACTGCTTATAAATTATAAAATGTAGACTACATTTTATAATTTATAAGCAAATTTTAGTAAACCGCGTATTTTCGACCCTTTATGCCCAAATGTACACTTCGATTGTCAAGCAGTAGTCTTGGTCTACCGAAGTCAAAACACAGTGAGGTCTTCAAATCCTGCCCAAAACTATCGACTTGTCTGAGTGATTAATGAGCACTCGATCGGTTGCACACCCAATGTATTTTTCTACGTAATTATTCCTTGTGTTTCCTACTTTTATCCTGTCGGAAGCAGCACTAAAGAGCTCGTTGGTATTACTCTAACATTTAGGTCTACTACTATCCATACACATGGCAACGTTAGTATTACTTTACTTCTACACAAGTGCAAGACCTCCTCTCCTGCAACCAGCAGATCATTGCCTGCTGGAGCTTACAACCTCTTAGACAAATGCACATTGTTTCATGCTCCATTTGGGCTAACGGATGACTCCCGTTTCACCCTTATAGTTGAGAAAAAGTTCCGTCCCTTCTCCATCTTAAGTACATTGAGTTTCAAATGAAGTGGTGCAGATTGGTTGTGGATCCATTCAATGACTAGTTACACAATTTCTGCCTGTCAAAAAAGGCACTGACTGATCAGAAGACCTCAGACCTATCCTTCTCATCCACAGGGAGTGTTTTTCTGGACAGCAAGGATAAAAAAACAGATTTCGATGGGTGGCATGGTCGGTAAAAGTGTGAGAAAATCGGTCTCCCTTCAAATAAACCTTTGTGGAGAAAGTTGATCCTTTTGTCTGACTAATGGGCCCCTTGACACAAATTTATAAGCTTCTATCACCTTATTTTTAACCAAGCAAACAACCTGCATTAATATTCCTTATGTTTGCCATACCACCACTAGTCACCATCCGCATCAACCCATTAGGTAGCTAGTGTCTTGGTAGCATTCTCTCTCCAAAGAAAGTATTGTTTCTTCAGAATCTCTTACAATATAAAGTAGTAGTAATCTAATAGAAAGGACATTTTAGGACCTTTGGAGCTGTCAAGATAATGTGAAGTTCTTGTACCACTATTTAACCAGACGCTGAATGAAATGAAATTGAACTCTTTTACCAAGAGTTCAGCAAGGGTTACTTCGGGGCTATTATCTCGTAATATACCACCGTCGTCACCGTCACTACAGTTTTATACCCTGGAGTAACTCTCTACTACCACGACTTGACTATTATATTACTTACGAAGCAGTGCTTAAGTTGTTTTCGCTCTTTCTCACTAATTTACTTCCTCATTGTTACTTTCTCTCTCGCTTGCAAGAGATTTCTCCCATTTGCTGGGAGTGGAATGGGAGATGCCAACAATAAATAGAATAAATTGCCAGAATAGTTTCGTGAATAAGGATCTGTCCTGCCTGGGTGAAAGGCAGTTAGTTTATACATTAGAGTTATATGCAGGGAATTAGTTTGCGTTTGCACAATTAGACAGTAATTCACATCACAATAAACTTTCGTAATATATCCAACCCCACACAATCTTAATTGGTAAATAAATATGAGAAATGCATCATTAAAATAGTGAATCTGAAACGGTTGTTGCATTCTAGAGAGAGTAGAAGGGTAGGCAGGCATGTTTTAGTTGTGCTAGAGAAGAAAAGAGAAAGCATGCAGAAGGATTTGATGAAATTTTACTTCCCACTACAAATGAAAATTAACGCTCGAATAATTCATAAGTCTAATTGCAGTGTATGTTGTTTCTAATTACAGGGGTTGAGCCACTGAAGAACGTTGATGTGATAGTTCCACCGGCGGTTATAATTAATGATCATGTTACTCTGCGTTGTCTCTATGACTTGGATCACAACGAGTCCCTTTACACTGTAAAATGGTACCTGGATGGGGAAGAGTTCTACCGGTATGTCCCAAAAGAGGTTCCTCCACGACAGACCTTCCCGTACATGGGGGTTAATGTAGATGTAAGTTCTAACTTTTTAATAACACAAAATGCAATCACTTCTATCTATATTCGACCAGACCCAGGATTTCTGTTGGAATTTTTTTGCACACTTTACCTATGCAATTCGTTGTTTTATAGTTTCTATTCAGTTCAATATACTGCCTTTTCAGAAATCCAAGTCAGATGCAAACACTGTACACCTAAAATCCGTCCGGCATGAGCAGACCGGAACGTACAAGTGTGAAGTATCTGCAGATGCACCTTTCTTCGACACTGCCGTCGTTTCAGCTCAAATGACTGTTGTAGGTAAGTAAAGTTGGAAAACTGACACAAACTTTCATCTGCGAACATTTTGAATCTCAATGGCAAAATTATCACTCGGTATGAAATGGAACCGTATGCATTAAACTATCGTGCCTTGCTAGTTTAAGATTATCCAAAGCCTAAGCCCCGAGAAAAACTTTTTACTTACGCTTACCATCAAGGTAGTCGAGATTTTAATAAAAAGATCCTCGTCTGTCACTGATCCTACCTACTTATTGTAGTCACTTTAGCTTCGCACCGCAAATGGTTGGATGACTTTGTTTTCAGCTTAATGCTCTTTTTCGATTCGATTTCTCCTTTTTGAATATACTTTACTGTTAAAAGTAAAGATATCGTTATCATCACCCAAGTCTCCGGCCATCACTACCCTCCCTTTCTTTTCGTTTCAGGTGTATAATAACATCCTATTGCATGATCTTACTGGAGGGCAAAGTTTTCAACGAAGATGTGACATTTTATGAAGTCACTGTCAGGAAATCCTTTTTTGTCCACTTCGGGAGTCATGTATCATACAGAATATCGACACTTGAGGTGATACTAGCTGACTTTGGTTGGTTGGTGCCAAGTGGCAGTAGTGGCGTTTATGAAAATGATGTGTTTCTTTGTATAGGCTATGTAGTTCTTACGCTTGCGGAATAATGGTGTTTTAGAGAGGATGGTAATGATAATAAAAGTATGACTCTAGAAAGTGAAAAGGAGACTAGAAAGGAACTGAATGACAGGGAGTATCCTTTGTGCGTTATCGTAGCCACATTTTATGCACTATTCAATTCCGTCAACAAAAAGAAGGTATTATGGTCTATAAGAGTTTGTGGAACCATTGTCACTATAAGATTTTTCCTCAGACTAGAACCGTCTATACGAACCACTAACTCACGTTTACTACACGTTTTCACTCTTTTTCAATGCCACGTTATACCTGTTTTTGTACCAAAGTATAGTTTTTATGGTAGATGCAGAATGAACTAGTTTAAAACCCCTGACTGTTTTTCAATTGATTCCAGGGTCATTTTCGCGATACCAGAAAATATTTCAAAGCAGAAGTTTTTTAGAGGTAAATCTGTGGGTTTTAGAGTAGAGAGGCAGAGAAGTGGATATTCAATATCTCTCATGCTAAAAGCCATAATATATCCATCATGAATAGCATTTTAAGTAGTCCGTTGAATCCTTTACTTTCACCCATAACCCTTATGCACACTCCTGCTTATGTTTGAAGCACATAGCGGAGCATAGCAGTACTCTACATAAGAATGTTTACGGCAGAAACAGGAATGGTTTACTCCGGTTTTTATGGAAATGTATCCCGCTTTGATGGATCTGTTCTCAATGTAAGGTATTTGAAACGCAGGTTATATTCAGGGCTTTTAGCCTTCCTATACAGAAGCATATGATGAAGAAGAGTTATATTATCTTCTGATGTGCATGGCTGAAGCTAACCTTTTATGTTATGTTTACGGTACAGCAAAATCATCCGTCATTTTAGAACGTTCATGAGAGCGAGTGGGTGTTCAATTTTGATAGGAATTCGATCATAAACGTTTAACTGGCAAACATCAAGGATGTTCTTTGAACATGAATTTTACTCTTCTACACAAACATGAAGGAAATGGTCCAATTTTGAAATTCATATTCATTATATTGAGCAAGACTATTTGATTACTAGACCTCCAGGGAAGCTAGCCAGCTCCCCAAATATTGTAATTTACTCCCCTTCCCTAGTTCCCCCATTCCTCTTACTTTCCCACTATCCCCTCCCCGCTCCCCCCTTTCCTTTTCCCCTGTTTTCCTTATCACCGGCCTCAGTAATTCCGTCTCCAACTACTCCTTCCCCTCGTCCCCCCTCATTAGTTACCTATTCCCCACTTCCAACGCCCTCACTATCACTTCCCCAGTTACATCACCCTACGTTTGTCCTTCCCCTCCACCTCCCAAGTTTCAACATATATTATAAGTTTCCTCTGTCCTCCTTCTCCCTCCCCCTCCCAAGTTTCAACATATAGTAGAAGTTTCCTCCGTCCTCCTTCTCCCTCCCCCTCC
>JAQFZX010002601.1:0-17848 GCA_034682405.1 Hydroisotoma schaefferi | reverse complement strand
ATTAGTAAGCAAATGGATGTTGGGAGGGTAAACGAGTCAATTAAGTTTAATTACTATAATTCTATACATAAAATTGAGGAAGGTATTGCTCATTATATTACGTTTAACATGCCGCACTATAAAATGAAGATTTTAGCTCAAGCTAGACTTTGTAATAGTAGTCTATGCTTTGAAGACTACTGGCATAATTTTGACAACGACGAGGATAGTGAAAATGTCTGCACTTTGTGCAATTCAAAAGTTCCAGAATCGTTTAACCATTTTTTATTAGAATGTCTAGTGTTCAGAGGAGAGCGGAGAAAGTATGGATTTGCCCAGTGTAATTTTCTAACAGTTATGTTAACCTGTAGCACTGTGGAAAACTGCAACAAATTATACAATTACTTGGCTGAATGTTTAAGGCTAAGAAAACTAATATTAGAAGAATGGGAATAGGTTAAGTTAGCATGTAAACTAGAAATTATTAAATTAAGATAATGTAGTATCTAAGTTTGTATTTAAAAATAAGAGAATCTTTTGTAAAGCATATTATATTGTTCACTCCATGGGCGAGTTCGCCTATTTATGAGTTAATAAATCATTCATTCATTCATTCATTCATTCATTCATTCATTCGGTACAAGAAAAACAAACATTCGATTGAATTTTCCACTATGATTTTATATTTTTATAAATTGAAACTGAAGTTTGAATGATAATACATCTTATAAGGATAAATCAAGTGGATTAAATAAGAATAATACTAATTTCGCATGTATTTTGCACCTCAAGCCCACTTTCCTTACGGTATTATTCAACATAGAATTCAAGTTTGAAACTTTAGTCCCTTTTAAAATTGGAAATGTATTATTATTTGGTTTTCTTTTATTAGAATATGATAGCTTTTTATCCACATCCACTCCTATATTTTTCATGACCGATTAGATGAATCTGCTTGAGGCTTTGTTATTTATCGCTAGTGGAAATAAATAAATCTACTAAAGCTTTTCCAGCTATTATTTTGTTGTTTGTTTTGTTCACTTTCATGAAAAGAGCATAAAATGTCTTAGACTCGCCTCTCGAGACGGTTTTTTGTTCAGAACCCGATTCGATTAGCAATTGAAACTTTGGTATTGTTACTCTGTTCCTTTATATTGTATCGATTGGTATAAATAGTTGCGTTCTTAAGTTGAACTTGAGGTTACAATTCTAAAAAGAAATGTTGAGATGAATTAGCTGTGTGGTATTGAAAATGTGATCTAGATTTAGGGAAATAAATTTACTTTTTGGAAATCAAAGTCATTGCAGTTTGTGTAACAAAATGGGAAGAGCTGGGCAATATTTTAGGACAATTGTTTTCCTTATTGGTTTGACCTCACTAAATACTTTAAATGTTGATCCATTAAGTGACAGTTCATATTGCGAAATTCCTATAATTTGGTTAAGCAAGGTGTTTAGCCAGGATTCTTGCACCTTCCACTACCTGGACACAACTCTGAATAATAGAGATTTGAATTTGGAAGAGTCCTTGGTGGAATCCCTCATCCAGGCCAGTCTCCAATGCGTTTTGTACAATCCAAGGGTACTAGAAAAAATTGACCTGGGAAGGAGTCAAACGAATCCGTATAACCACACCCTCCTAATGAATCACTCCCACAAGTTTAGCAATGCGGTTACAAGATTCAGGCCAAAGTTCACGGGATGCGTTGTTCAGTACTTTTTCTTTACATTCCGTATGCGATTGAAGGTCGAAAGGACTTCTGTGACGCCAGTGGTGAACTACATGCTACACGGGTTAAGTCTTTCGAGACAGAATCCGGACTACATTGTGTTTTTTAGTGATGAGGATCCCCTTAGATTTAATGAACATTTGGCCCAAGGTATTTTTGCACTTGGGTCGAAGTTCTTGTACTTTAATATAATGAGTGGAAGAGGGTACGTGTTGTGTACCCATTGTATCGTTATACGAAGTGGTAGGGAACTTATTGAGTTGGAGCTTGTTGGCGCAGTTAAGGGGGATGGTAAGCATTTTTGACGGTTTTGGCAGACTTTTAAAATTGCTTGAACTCATTTGTTATCACGACCTAGTGGCCTACAAAACCATGGTCAACTGACAGGAAGGTTAAATATTAATGATATTGGAACGGAGGCACTGATACAATTGTGCCATTGCTTTTATAGGTTTCAAAATACATTCCCTTGGATCTACCAAGCTTGGCCTCCGTTCAATTTCTGGCACATGGCTCAAAATTCACAGTGATTTGCAACTCACTGTAGCATACGGCTTTCCTGGTTCCTATGAAGGTATTTTCCGTCTCTGCAGTTTGTACTACAATCGCCTTTCCACCCACCCCGTCGCTTGCACAGGAAATGTTTTGGGCCAGAAGTATAATTTCACAACGGTACAAAGGTCAGGGGGCAAGCCTGCCGGTCAAATGATCCATAATAGCGTCTCTGGCACTGCCTTTAATCGGCAGACCTTTATATATCCCAATCGCTACAAGAATACGTGGTTAATCTATGCCTGCGACTATAAACCCTATGTATTCGCCATTTATGTACGGCGACAGGATAGTTTCAACTTCCTCACGATTGTAGAACCCTTCGACTTCAGCACTTGGATGGCCTCTTTGTCAGTTTTTTTCATGGTGGCTACCATCTTCTACCTCGTGATGGTCGTTAGAAAGGATAAAGGTCAGGGGATAGCTAAAGCGTTGATGATCACGCTGGGTATGTTTTTGGAGCAGGATGACGGAGCGGAATCTTTTGCTTTGACGAGGATGTCTTCGGGAACTTACTTTCTGATCATTGGTATGTCCAGGCCTTAAGGAAGCGCCTCAAATGATACCGCGTCAAATGATACCGCGTCAAATGATACCGCGACAAATGATACCGCGTCAAATGATACCGCGACAAATGATACCTGGCGTCAAATGATACCGCGACAAATGATACCGCGTCAAATGATACCGTGGGTATCTCTCATCATCGCTCTGCTTTAGGGCAAAAAGGTATTGCAAATTGCAATGAAAAGAAATACCGCACTTCCCAAAATCATTCCCCCACCCCGGTGTAGTTCCCCATGGGGTCCGGGCCATTTGAAGTAATAATTCCCTTACCCCCGGGCCCGGATTAAGTCCCCATGGGGAAAACATTCCGATCCCTCAAATTCAAGCTTTTTAATACAAGATATTGAAAGTTAACTGGCTCAAAAGATGTTTAACCGTTTTAAAAGAGGAATACCTAAAACAATCTTGAGATGGGTTTTTACCATAAAAATTTCAAATTAATTTATAATTAGCAAAAGCAGAGAATGCGTTTTTTTAAATAAACTTTAAAATGTTTTTTGTAATTAAATTAAGGAACTACTTGAGAGGATGAACATATACGAAACAAAAAATTACTAGTATTTTAAAATTACCATTAAAAAAATTAAACTGAAATTTTATTCTTTAAACGTTTCATATTCTTTAGTTTAATTGCATATTCTTACTATCTCAATTTCAGTTTTAAAATAATTATGCATTACTGGAAACGGCTGGTTTATTTTTCATTTTGAAAGACAATTTCAGCGAAAAAAAGTTCAAAAAGTCCATTTTTTGTTGGAACTTTTAACTAAAATTACTACTAAAATTATCAAAAAGTCTGGGTCTGAGAGATATCCACAGTATCATTTGACGCGGTATAATTTGTCGCGGTATCATTTGACGCGGTATCATTTGTCGTAGACTCGGCCTTAAGGGCAATACCTTGCTTGGTGTCGAGTAGCTTATGTATGCGGTGTTTGAATCTTTTAGGATGGCTTTTGGGTTCCTTCGTCTTGGGATGCTTTTACAAGGGTGCATTGTTCTCCTGTCTTACTGCAGTTATTCCCCCGACGGTTCCCCAAACTTATCAGGCTTTAGTCAACTCTCGTCAAGTTTTTTACGGAACCACCACGAAACATTACTACATGGGAGTGCCCTATCCAACTCTTAAGGATATGGTTCTTAATGATTTTGCTGATGGCAGCCTTCATCTCGACCCAACAAGATTTCATATCAGGTTATTTTTAAAATAACAAAGCTATGCGTACACTATATTACAGAATCTGTTTGTGGGAGGCGATGTAGAAGATTGTGTTTGTCAGGTTCCGACACGACCTAAGATTCTTCAACGGTACAGTCTTTGAGCTTGTCTTTAACGTCAGCCGTTCCGGGGTCATACGTGTGGATCATGGGATCGCAGTACCGGTTCCAAAAGCGCTGGGCGTCGTCAGTGCTCTTGTTGACGTTAACATATTCTCAGTCCTTATGGCCAAAAGTACCAACTGGTTCATGTTCCGGAATACTGACGTTTCGCCCTACATAAGCCGAATCCCTTGGTTCGGTATTCGAAACTTTTTCTCGGTTATCTTTGCCCCGGCTCTAGGTACGCTGGTGGAATCGGGGATTTACGATCGGTGGAAAAATTATGATGCTAAACAAGCAGAGATTCGAAACATTGGGAATCTACAGAAACTTCAAAACGAGGCGGATAACATGACGAATCCAGATAAAGTTAATGTCTACGCTTTTGTTATGCTGACGGATTGGCGAAGGACTGGAGGCGACAGCAGTTTTTTGGATGAAGCTAAACCTGTATCTTTACAGAGTGTCAGAATTGCATTAATAATTCTAAGCATTTTAGGATTAACATCTTTCCTAGTTTGGATCTGTGAACTTTTAAAAGGGACTTGGCAAAGGAACAGAGTAAGGTTGACAAATGTTAGTAAATTCTGAATTGGGATCGTTTTTGGTGAATGGGAAATGGGATGAAAAATAAGATGAAGTAATGAGTAATTTAAGGCCGTTATAAATTAATTTTTAGCACCAAACTTTGCAGATCATTTAATATTTAGTGATGTAAGACCGACAGTATTTTACTTGTTATTCTGTCAATAGCTGTACTGAATAAAGTAAAACAATAATATGATAAACCGTCCCTTTTTAACTTAAGGACTCTATGTTTCTGAATTTCTGATACGACCATATTTCATCAAATTATTCTACATTGTCTTGTCACTAAGTAAACAATTGAGTTTGCGACGGAAAACAAATCCTCGTGTTCGCAAGGTTAAACTGCATGTTAAAACATGGGAAAAGAAAGGTTTTTTTAGGGAAAACTTTACCGAAGTTGTGCTTTACAGTCACAGTTACACTGAAATGCATTTCAACATACTGTTTTTTCATCAATTTATGATTCCTCCAGGTCCAGACCTTAAAGATCTGAACTAGGGTTCAAGTAGGATTCCAGTTCGGTAGGGTTTAGTAGTCAAATAGGGGACGACGATACATGCACTGGGCACTTGCTGAAGGATAATACTCAGAACTCCGCTCATCTGATTCCGTTTCCAAGTTTTATATGGGCTTATCCGCCTTGTTTTTAATATCCTTCATTCACAGGATTATATTTTGTGCAGCTCGTATCAAGTAAACTCTTAAGGAAACTAGGAATACACGGCTAAAATAGAAAAAAATAGAACAATCCCCTCAGTGAAGTAATTTATAAGTTCTAGGTTTTAAAATACAACCGTATTTCCTGTTTTAATACTCCGGTTATTACAGTCCCCCGTCTAATCTAAATACTTCTTTCCATATTAAAATAGCAATCCCAAATCCCACTCTAGTTAAGCGTTGTTTCCTTCTTAAATTCCCAGAGGTTTTGAAACCGGAAATCCCGTCAACCTAATGTTCTCAATTCGACTATTCTCAACCTTTCAATTAACCGGATTTCTTTCAAAGTCCCAGCGAAGTCATTTATCATAAATTAAATTACTTTATGGTTTTATTTCTAAGTTCAATGCAAATGGAATAAACAAAAGATTTATTGTCTAAAATAAAGAAAGTCTCTTTCACGAAAATCTTTAATTCTGGGTTGAATTTTTACTGGAATTGTAAACGTCTCCTTTGGAAAAGTACAAATGATTCACCGGATTTTACACAATCTTTTAGCCTAAAAACTTTAGTTTATGGAAATCTCTGACAGTAATAATCTTTCATATGAATTTTTATACTATCGTTGGTTTAAACTGGATTTCCTTCGTATCCTGCTTAAAGGGAACTCCCAACTCGAGCAGTTTTTGAAAAGCTTTTGAAAAGTCATCAAAATAAAGTTTTTCGTCTTTAGCATAAGTCTCGACCCATTTTTTGAACGCTGAATCCTTCACAAAAGCCATGTCTGCCGGGAGCATCATTAACTGTCCACTCTCCTTGTCTTGGAACTGCTTTGGTCCTTTCCAATTACGTTCTTGCCATTTCCTAAAAGTTTGTTTTACAGTTTTGAATCAACTGAAACGCTGCTTGTATGAATTTTGGGTAGTATGAACCTACCTGCCAAGAAGTTCAACATAGTATGAGTTAGAGAAAGCAGTGGGAGAGAAGGCCCAAGGACCGTCAAAACCCGACCGGTCAGTATGACACCGTCCAAGGGTATGGGCCCCGAGCAAAGCGACGATCTCTTGGTCATTGAATCCCATTCTGTAGAAAACATCCCGCGGGTGCTGGGGGGTAGGGTTGGCCCCATCCGGAAGACGACCGTCGGGGGGACAGTCTGTAGCTGTTCCGTCGACACGACCAGGCTTCCAGGGGATTATTGGACCACCCTAAATGTACAAATAAACCTTGACCTCTCGCACGGCATGGTTAGTTTGACCTCTGACCTGACCTTACCATTTCCTGGACTGCGACTACTCCAGCAAGTGTCCAGAGATCTCCGTAGGAAATCCCTGGGAACTGTTTCTTAACTTTCTCCAACTTGGCACGAGCGATGGCAAGTCCGGCATTTGCTCCGTGGGACGCTTCGGGGTCGAAACGCATGGTACCCTTGGCCGACCCTCCGGTTCCACTGGCCTTGTCATAAGTTCCTGAGGCGTGCCAGGCTAAACGGACCAATACTGGACCGTACGACCCGTCATCGTAGTCCGGGTCTTCTTCAAGGAGTTTTGCAATCGCTTTGTAAACCTAGGAATCAGTCAATTATGGAGCTATGAAAAAGTACCATGTTTTGCATACACTTTTGTCAATGTTTGTACTTTTTGGTAATCGACGGATCCGGTCAAGTAGCCGATAGGGTCACCCCCACTCTGAGTATAGAGGTAGTAACCACCCGCAGCCCCGGCTGCTGCGGTTAGAGCTGTAATAAGTCCTGTTTTAGAACCACCCCCGCTTTTAGCCCCGGAACTACCCGCTTCGGAGGCGAACTTCCGTAAGAATATTGGCATTCCCCGGTTGGTGGTAGGGCCTTTTGCTGAACCCATGCTTAGAAGGAGAGCCCCTCGGGTTAAAGGCACCCGGATACTTTTCAGTGCTGAGGATGCCATTTTTTATGTGGAATTTCTAAACAAAAAGTAGTAAATTAATGTTGAGTTTATTCGAATAAACCTTCAGGATTTACTTATAGAAAGAGTAATGCTCCGAAATAATAAGTTCCTAGTATTCTAAGGGATAAAGATTTACTGATAATTATATAAGACATTGTAGCAGTTTTGAGTAAAAATGTATGGAAAAGTTAAAGTTGATGACTTTTTAGCTGCAAAATTTGTAAAAGCTATTAAAATTAGTCAAAGTTACCAGGAAATAGAGAATGGAGTACCAAGTTAGTGGATTTGGATCGGATGTAAAGTCCGTTATGCAAGTTTACTTGGAAACAATACCAACCTACCTATGCTAAGGTATGACAGATTCCTCACAGTTTGACCGGTATAAAAATCTGTGGTGAGTTACATAAAACTCACATCAATTAATGTAATGACTGACAAGTGGCAGACGGATAGTTCAGGAACAGGAGAGGAATCTCTGCTAAATAATGGCAATAAATTGGACAGAGAGCATTCAAATTATTAGGTACTTACTTTTTTTGAACGATAAGAAAGAAAGAAGATATGGATTTTTTTTATAATGTAGTATTCAGCGATGAGATATGTTATGCAAACTCTGCATAAAAGTAGGAATGGTTATAAACCGAATGTCTAAGTATAAGTTACAGGCTAACAGACAGACTGAAGGTCAGACAAACTCACACTATAAAACTCCAATGTATAAAAAAGTTGGATCGAAATAACATGGTAAATGGAATAGGATTTTAAGTGGAAGTTGGGTATGGGTTGTAGTTGTAGAGGGATGAAATATACTCCAGGATTGATTGTATAACATGCAGGGAAAAGGGATTTTAGTTTATACTGAGAGGGAATGAATCACTCGATATCAAGGAAAACGTAGAATAAAAAAGGTAAATAGTGATTGAAGATTATATGGAATGGAATGGACTTTTGATCAGAAGCCGGGGTAGGCTTTAGGAGAGACTCACTGGATTGATTGCACAATTTATGGAATATTATTTACTCAACAAGATGGTTAAAGAAATAAATGGAAGATATAAAATGATGAGCTTTGCTAAGACGTTTTCAAAAATGAAAAATTATTTATGCTTTTGTTCAATTCCAAATGACTATGACTAGAGTTTTACATAAAAAATTAAATTTAAAAAACGTAGACACTGCACAACCTTAACTTTGACTAACTAGCAGGTTTCTTTCAAACGGTGAAAAAGTTAACTCTATTTTTCAAAACTTTAATTTTGATCTTCTTCATGTCAAACTCTTCTCCGTCGATTGATAAGTATTCCTGACCGGCTATTGGGGCCAGTTCTATTTCTTTGCATTCTAGAACTTTGGAATATTCTATTGGTTCATGTCGGAACCGTTTTAGCCCTTCGATCATGAAATCCGTTTTACTAAACTTCTTTCCGATTTCTATAAGAATCTTTCCATCTCCAGCAGGCTTGAAGTTTAGCTCGGAAGTCTCTACGCATATGGAAGACCATTTTCCACAGTCTGGATTCCCAACCAGAAGTTGTTTCAATGAGACATCTTCAGTGGATAATGATTGAGCTTGGACTATAGATTAGAAATACTTGTTACATTCATTGTATTTTTTGATAGAATTTTAGCAAACGATAGCCTAGCAAAATATGCTTGAATTTACCATGAACAGGTTGAAATATAGAAAATATCCTTGACCACATGGAAGGCTGAGATGGAGGTTGCACTTTAGCAACAACTTCGGGTTGAACCTTGACCTCTTCCACTTTACAGCTCAAACATCCATCGCAAGGGAGAACATATCTTATCTCTGCCTTGAAGCACTCCTCCGGTGCTTTGTAGAGGGAGAGAAAGGTTGAAAAATAATTGGGAAATAAGGAAGGCATGTCATCCTTTAATTTTTGAGCGTCTCGAAATTGACCTATGCAGATTCCTGCGAGGGAATAAAATGGCTGTATAGCCTTCTTTTCTGTTACATCTGATCCTTCCTCTATTAACTCGGGATTTTGCTCCTGAAAAATCACAAAATACTATTTTATAAGTACCTCTCAAAATAAACACTTGAGAGGTTTGTAAAAGTTTTTAAAACCTTATTTTCTAAACCAGCAGAAGGAGCGTCGTCATCTCCAGCGATAGTAATTTCCATCAAGTCTTGGGCCTTCATTCTATGCCTTACAATAGTCATGGCTGATTCAGCGATAAACTTTTCATCCGACTCTTCCTTCCTTCGATTTAGCAGCCGTTCCGCAAAGTGATTCTGATAACCGAGGGGAATTATTCCGATAGGGAAGCGTTTCGTTACTTCACTCACATCCTCCCTTCTCAGAAGTCCTGTGATTGTCTGTTTTGAAATAGAAACAAAATATAAATAAATCATTCCTTCTTTTGTAACACAAGCTGACATTTTAAATATCCAAACACCGTATTTCCGGTTTTAATTCCTCTGGGATATTAAGAACGGATTTTAATTTTTAATTTTTCGAAATGTAGAAGGGGAATTATTTGGAGGGGAACGGGAACGGGGGAATTAAAACCGGTAATAAGGCAAGGAGGAGTTTATAAGCCACCTCAAACAGCGTCCCATCTCCGCCAGCCACAGCGATAATATTAGTTTTTTCGATAACCCCCGCAAGGTCCTTGGCTTCATCGATACGTTCCGTTTTAACCACGTTTACCAAAAACCCAGCGAGATGAAGCAGCGGCTCCGCATATTTCTCCAGCTTCGCTTTAGATTTCCTATTAAAAAAAGTAATTAATTCCCGATATAGAATGTGCACTTATCAAGAACCTTATCTTAACTAAAAGAAGGATGAATATCTTACTTGTTTCCGGAAGTAGGATTTAGAAAAAGTGTAATATGTTTATTTTTAGCTCCAGAGGGCAAAGGTCGGAGTCCATGGATAAGGGCCTCTTCCCCGTAATCCCTCATCATCAAGTATGTCCTGGGTTATCCAAAAATAACAATTAAACTATTGAAATATAATTTCAATTTCGAAACACAAAAAATAACGTACCCTAAATCCTCGCTTCCTCGCCCATATGCCGCGCGCGGCTTATACATTAAACAAGATGTTTTGAAAATTAAAATGGGGGAGAGATGCCCCTTTTACAATGTAAATGATAGGCGTGCGGCATAATTAACGAGGGCGCCGTGTGGGCGAGGTTTTAGAGTATTTATTAAGTTTTAGTAATTATTTAAAAGAAACAAAAACATAAAGACAAGAGACAACTTGTGTTTCAAGTTCTATTTTTCTAACCTGTGCCAATCCGTTGCATAGTTTACTCCGTAATATCCCAAAATTGCTGCAAAAGTGCTCTTTTTCCAGTTATTTCTCAGAGTTTTCAAAACTTTTATTACTTTTGCCATTTTTAATAATTCTAAAAGCGTTTAATAAAGTTACGACGGCAGATAAATTGTTGTGGAATAAATCAGTTCCCTCTTCCCTCCCCCCGGTTAAATTATGGCAAAATATATGGAGAGAATTGAGTCTGGCTGGACTTCTTAGGTTTAATAAAGGGCAAAAAATGGAAATGGAAATGGCAAAAATGGCGAAACTGAAAATTAATGAGTGAAAAGTGAACATTATTTATTTGATAAATACGACGCTTTTATGAATTTATTTAAATGCCACCGAATGGGTTAATTTACAGTTAGTTTCCTGCTTTTCATTTTAAAGGACAGGCGTTCATAAATTATGTAACGCAAAAATCCGGCTTTCTTACTCCTTCCCCCCCCCCCGGCGTAACGCAAAAGATGGCCGCCCTTATATGTTATAGGTATGGGAGCATAACGCGGCCTCAGACCAAATCCCCCCCATCCTCCTCCTGCGTTACATAATTTATGAACGACGCAAAGGTCAATCGTTGACCATTAATGATGTGACGCTAGAGGGGGAAGGGGTCAAGGTCAGGGTGACAAAATGGCGGCCCTCAGAAGATATAATATTGAGGTCGGTCATCGGTCATCTTTTCCGTGACGAGGGGCAGGTGGTCCAAAAAAATGACAGATTTTTGTGTTGACATCATTAATGGACAGCAGCTTAGTTTAAAGGGAAGTTTTTAAAAGGCGTTAGTTTGCGTTAATGACGGGAAATAAGGGTAATAATGATGATGGGTTTATGAAATAATAATAACGCCATCTCTTCTTTATAATCTATCTAATCTTTATCTATCTTCATAATCTAATTTCATTCTTTGTGATTTATCAGCTATGGAAAGACGAAAACAGAATGCATGCTTCATGTGAGAAATTATGAAATAAATACTAGGCTTTCTGAAACTTATTTATTTATGGCTACATAAATAATAAGCTATTATTGTGATGTTGAGTAACAGGAAGAGGTATCACAGGGACAAGTTCCCACATAGTCACAATATTCTCTGTCTTGGCAAAATATCAAACGGTCTGGGCAGTCGAAAGTATCACGGCGACAGTCCCCAAAAGAGCAGAGGCAAACGTAGAAACGTCCACAGTTGCAAGGGTCCACGAACACACCATCGTTTTTGCAGATAAATTCATCCTGTTTATCAGTCGTTGTTGGGGGAGTGGTAGTTGTAGAATTTGTGGTCTGAGTGGTTGTTGGCGTACCTGTTGGAGTGGTCGTGGGTGTGGGAGTGGTTGTGGGTGTGGGTGTG
Organism: Hydroisotoma schaefferi; assembly: GCA_034682405.1. Classification (NCBI taxonomy): domain Eukaryota; kingdom Metazoa; phylum Arthropoda; class Collembola; order Entomobryomorpha; family Isotomidae; genus Hydroisotoma; species Hydroisotoma schaefferi. Next base: position 5,895 of record JAQFZX010002601.1, on the reverse strand, counting down.
GGTGTGGTCGTGGGTGTGGGTGTGGGAGTGGGTGTGGGTGAGGGAGTGGGTGTGGGAGTGGTCGTGGTTCTTGCAGTGGTTGTAGGAGTGGTGGTAGGAGCAGGAGTGGTAGTAGTGGTAGGAGTAGGTATGTCAGTATTTCTCCTAATCCAATCAGAGAAGTAAGGAACGTTTGTATAAATTCCAGGTGTGGACCCTTGTCTACAATCGGCTGCAATTAAATAATTTCAGACGTTACTACCGATTTCATTGCCAACTGGCTACCAAGCATGAAGCCTTTTGTTCTCTTGCGAATCGTTAAACACGGTATTTCCATAAGATTACAGCCGAGAGTAAACCTACAATTTATTGCAATTCCCAGCAAAGTTCCTCCAGAGAATAAAGGTGCTCCATAGTCCCCGGCACTAAAATCCATTCCATATCCTCCAGCACAAACATTTCCCTCATCAACATCCGAACTCCATCCAGCCTTGCATGCACTTTGGGATGCTAAAGTAACTGCAACTTTTTGCAGAGTTGAATACCATGCATAATTGCAGTTGCCTGTTGTCTGGCCCCAACCTGCAACAACCAAGTCTGTAACCGGGGAAAACCCGGATCCCGGCATTTCTACCGCAGCTACGTATTGATCCAGGTTTAACGGACTGCTCAGTTTATACAGAGCCACATTGTTTCGGTAAAAGGAACTTTATATGAATAAAACCGTATAATCAACAACCATTCCTTGAATATTGTATGTCAAACTTTGTATCGAAGCTGTTGAAATTACCCTTGGTCTGGATGAACGATGATTTTTGAAACTGATCGAGATTGCTCATTTCCTTCGGCTGTGAGTCTGTCATGCTCTCCTGCCCTAACTGTCCACCACTGTGCTGCACCTATACTTGCACAATATGCCTAGGAGCAATTTATTACACGGTTAATTTATTAATGGAGAAAAAAAACCTTTGCAAATTGGGTGTTTCTGGGTCATGGTCAGGGAAATTTAGTTACGTACGCTCGTAACAATCCATTGCTCGTTTACGATGGAACCCATGCAGAAATGACCATTAGCATGTTCGAGCAATACAATCGATGGGAACTCTCCCCGGGTTGCCTCGTTTCCTCCAACTATCCTTCCTTCTTTGAAAATTAACCAAAGATGAGAGGAGACAAGGACGATTTAGAATATTATTAATTAGGTTGGTTGGTTTGCTAATAAGACTACCTGAGATATTGGTTGGAGTCTGGATTTGGTTCAATTGACGTTTATGTATCTTGGGCTGTGAATTTGACGCCCCACGGATCTGCCATACTTCAACAAGAAGAAGTATGATCATCGGCAGGATAATGCTTGTATTTAGCCCTGTAAGTGTTTTAAAAGGGTATTAGTACGGCCTACAAAAAACTGACGAAGGCTATTTCAATATATAAGTTGGTATTTTTCCTTACGCATTTTGGAGTTTCGCATGGAAGGGTCGGGCAATAAAGTGGTTTGTCTTTTGGTTTGTCCTAGGCCTAGGCGTCTATCGGGCTAAACGCTGAGGAGTAAATGGTTCTCAAGTAGGTAGATGGGGAGTGTTAAATACAAAAAAACGGCATCTCAACAAGCCGAAGTTTAGTAAATTATGCAACTTATTACAACAACAAAACAATAACAAATTTCAGTCAACCTCGGACTTGGACTGCATTGCAAACAAAGGCTTATCACATTGACGCATTGTCTAGACTAGCTATGCCTTTGCGAGCAGGCCTATTCCCATTTCCAAGTATAACCGTCCATTAAAATTATATTGATAACTGACTCCAGGAAGGTTGCACAGTTGCACTTGAATTTGTATCTTTTGTTGCCAGAGGACGACGAGTGACGATGACCAAGAAGGATTGATTGGTATAAGCTTTTGGTAACGATAAGGAACCATGCGTAGGTGTACGTAAGGCAATCAAAATATTGGACTGCAATTCAGCCATGCCAGTTCGTATCACAGTTTTTTAATCTTGTAAAAATGTTTACATGGATAAGGAGTTTGTTTAGAAAACAACCAGCCCTTTTCTGCATGTTAGATCGTTAAAAATGGAATTGAAACGATCGTATTATTTAATGAATTTAACTATAAAAGTTTTTCTGAGCCAAGTGACTATCCCTCGAAGCAATGTTTGTTGATTTTGTCCGAAATTTTCGATTTGACATTTCCTAGGACTGTACAATAAAGTTAGCAATGATTAGGGAAGGCAAGCTCCTTCCTAGCCTATAATTATTTATTAAAGTTTAAAGTACACATGCATCCTATTTCCTTATCATATATCAATAAACCGTTGTAAACGGGCTTAACGAAGGCTAGCGGGGGGTGTTCGGGGCAAGTTGACACATTTTGTGGTGTCAGGGGCTAGTTGAGACATTTCGTGGTGTCAGGGGCTAGTTGAGACATTTCGTGGTGTCAAGGGCTAGTTGAGACATTTTAGGGTACGGGGGAAGTGGAGACATTTCGTGGTGTCAAGGGCTAGTTGAGACATTTTAGGGTACGGGGGAAGTGGAGACATTTCGTGGTGTCAGGGGCTAGTTGAGACATTTTAGGGTACGGGGGAAGTGGAGACATTTCGTGGTGTCAGGGGTTAGTTGAGACATTTTAGGGTGTTGGGCGAAGTGGAGACATTTGGGGTTACAGGGGCAAGTTGAGACATTTTAGGATGTTCGGGGAAGTGGAGACATTTGGGGGGTCAGGGGCAAGTTGAGACATTTATTGTGGTGTTGGGGCAAGTGGAGACATTTGGGGTTTTTTGAGGCATTGTGACAAAATTTTGAGGTTGCGTGAATTTTTCGAAGTTGCGGGTAGCATTTGGTAGTAGAATCTCACAGTGCCCCATATGATCTTCGCAAGGTTATAACGGTTGACCAAGGTCAGTGGGGGTACCCAAATAGGGTCCAATAAAGTAGTCACGGTTGTTGGTGCCATAACCGGTTTTCTTGAAGCGTTTTAAATTGAAGTCTCAAGTTTAAAGTGTTTCACTCAGTTTACAAAAAGTAAAAGATAAATTGCTCAGGATTTGATGCACATAAATAGCAAGACTGAACTTTTTAACGCACGCACGTAAGACAACAAATATAATACAGAAACCCACCAACTTCCATTTCTAAATGCGTTCTACAAGACTCTGTACTCATATTCGCTACAATTAAAACCTGAAGGTTAGTTTCAACATTTGGCATGCCATTAAATTTATAAAATTCTTCCGTCATTTACTGAAAGCGTGTTTTTTAGATGATATGTGAGTTATATGAGCTCACTCGGTATAAGAAAAACAACCATTCAATTGAGTTTTCCACAATTATTTTATCTTTATAGATATTGAAACTGAAGTTGGATTGAAAATATTCCTTATCAAGTGGATGAAATAAGAATAATACTAATTTTGTATGTATTTTGAACCTCAAGCCCACTTTCCCTTACGGTTTTATTCAACATAAAATTAAAGTTTGAAACTTTGGTCCCTTTTAAAATTGTAAGTATGCTATTATTTAGTTTTCTTTTATTAGAATGACACCTTTTTATCAACTCCACTCATTCATTTTTCCAAGACCAATTAAATGAGTCGGCTTGAGGCTTTGTTATTTATTGCTACTGGAAATGAATCTATTAAAGCTTTTCTAGCTATTATTTTGTTGTTAGTTTTGTTTTCTGCACACTTTTATGAATAAACTGGACTCGCCTTTTGAGACAGTTTGTTGTTGAGCACCCGATTCGATTAGCAACTGAAACTTTGGTATTGTTATACTCTGTTCCTTTATATAGTATCGATTTTTATAAATAGTTGTGTTGTAAAGTTGAACTTGAGGTTACAATTCTAAAAAGAAATATTCAGAGTGGATTAGCTGTGCGGTATTGAAAATTTAATGTAGATTTAGGGCAATAAATTTACTTTTTGGAAATCAAAGTCATTGCAGTTTGTGTGAAAAAAATGGGAAGAGCTGGGCAATATTTTAGGACAATTGTTTTCCTTGTGAGTTTGACCTCACTAAATACTTTAAATGTTGATCCATTAAGTGACACTTCATACTGCGAAATTCCTATAATTTGGTTAAGCAAGGTGTTTGGTCAGGATTATTGCACCTTCCACTACCTGGACACAACTCTGAATAATAGAGATTTGAATTTGAAAGAGTCCTTGGTGGAATCCCTCATCCAGGCCAGTCTCCAATGCGTTTTGTACAATCCAAGGGTACTAGAAAAAATTGACCTGGGAAGGAGTCAAACGAATCCGTATAACCACACCCTCCTAATGAACCGCTCCCACAAATTTAGCAATGCGGTAACAAGATTCAGGCCAAAGTTCACGGGATGCGTTGTTCAGTACTTTTTCTTTACATTCCGTTTGCAATTGAAGGTCGAAGGGACTTCTATGACGCCTGTGGTGAACTACATGCTACACGGGTTAAGTCTTTCGAGACAAAATCCGGACTACATTGTGTTTTTTAGTGATGAGGAACCCTTTAGGTTTAATGAGCATTTGGCCGAAGATATTTTTGCACTTGAGTCAAAGTTCTTGTACTTTAATGTAATGAGTGGAAGAGCGTACGTGTTGTGTACTCATTGTATCGTTATACGATACGGAACGGAGCTTATTGAATTGGAGATTCTTGGAGTAGCTAATGGGGAAGGTAAGCTTTTATTTTTTGGAATCGTCCACGACCCAAAGCCACCAAAACCATGGTCAACTTAGATGATGGCTAACTATTATTGATATTGAAACCGTGGCACTGATAATTCTGTGTATAAAATTGCGCGATTGCTTTTATAGGTTCCAAAATACATTCCCTTGGATCTACCAAGCTTGACCGTCGTTCAATTTCTCGAATATGGCTCAAAATTCACAGTGATCTGCAATTTACTGTATTATACGGCTTTCGCAGTTCCTATGAAGGTATTTTGCGTCTCTGCAGTTTGTACTACAATCGCCTTTCCACCCACCCCGTCCCTTGCACAGGAAGTATTTTGGGCAAGAAGTACAATTTCTCAACGGTACAAAGGTCAGGCAGCAAGGCTGCGGGACGAATGATCCATAATCCCGTCTCTAGTACGGCTTTCAACCGGCAGACCTTTATAGATCCCAATCATTACAAGAATACGTGGCTAATTTATGCCTGCGACTATAAACCCTATGTCTTTGCCATTTATGTACAGCGTCAGCATAGCTTCAACTACCTCACGATTGTAGAACCATTCGACCTCAGCACTTGGATGGCATCTTTGTCAGTTTTTTTCATGGTGGCTACCATCTTCTACCTTGTGATGGTCGTTAGAAAGGGTAAAGGTCAGGGGATAGTTAAAGCGTTGATGATCACACTGGGTATGTTTTTGGAGCAGGATGACGGAGCGGAATCTTTAGCTTTGACGAAGATATCTTCAGGAACTTACTTTCTGATCATTGGTTAGTTACAATACAATTATGGGTTTTAAACTAAACGCTCATTATAATCAAGTGTTTGTTTTAAATTCAAGTTGTTTAAACTTTTAGGATGGCTTTTGGGTTCTTTCGTCTTGGGATGCTTTTACAAAGGGGCACTGTTCTCCTGTCTTACCGCAGTGATTCCTCCGACTGTTCCAAGAACATTTAAGACTTTAGTCAACTCTCGTCAAGTTTACTATGGAACCACCACGAAACATTACTATACGGGATCGCCTTATTCAACACTGAAGGATATGGTTCTCCCTGATTTTGCTTATAGTAGCGTTTACGATCCAACACGATTTCATATCAGGTTAAGGTCTAAAACTGGCACCGTGGCATTACTAGAATAAAATGGAGTAACAAATTTTATTTACGTTCTTCAGGTTCCGACATGACCTAAAATTCTTCAACGGTTCGGAATCAGAGTTGGTCTTTAACATCACCCGTTCCGGGGTCATACGTGTGGAT
>JAQFZX010002600.1:0-17888 GCA_034682405.1 Hydroisotoma schaefferi | reverse complement strand
AGGGTCTTTGGATGTAAACCAGCGTTGTTGACTTCGTTGATTCCTTTGACAATAAAGCATTATTATTATTATTATTTGCATAATGCAAACGGTCATAAACTCCAATAGTGTCCCCCTAAATTACTATAACTAACCCCATGGAATTGTATGTTAAATTTGACCAAAAAAAAATTAATTACTGTCCCGGGAAGCTATTCGAGGATATACGGTAAGTTAGTAAATAAGTTTAATCAAAAGATGTAAGGCAGATAATACCTTGAAAAGCAATTCCGCACATCGATCTGACCTCCACCGGCTACAGGGACTGTCATAATCACTCATGTCTGAATATTTGACACTTGTACTATCCTCCAATCCATCCATTTTACACAATCCCCTATCTACAAGTTTAATTTTAAAATTTTGTCTGAAAAATTAAGTAGTTTTCTCACAATAAACCTCAACCTTCAATTCCTCACACTCAACTTTATGTAAAACTGTGAAAGCTAGGAAACTTTCATATTCCTATCCCCCGTTCTGAATAAAACTCACAACATGATAACTAAAAACTGCTTAATAATTCCAGTTGAACCTACACAAACTTAAAGAACAGGATAGCATTTCAATGCAACAAAAAACCAACAAAGTTTTTCCACGATAATAACTCCCATCCTATCCTGGTTAAATTTGAGATTGTGGTATTCCTCAAAAGTTAATTTTAGTAAGGAAATGTTATTAACCAAAGTTAGTCCAGAATTATCTAACATCCTTGCCCAACTTTTTATGCAAGCCTTTTTTATAGAACAAATATTTAGTTTGTTAGGACCACAAAATTAAACAGAAACTACCATCCTCTCTGCCTTTTAGTCAAGAGTGAAATATATTATTTTGCAAATGCTGGATCAATTGCCAAACGATACTGCCAATAATCCTGGCAACTGGAACTATTCTAGATGGTGATTCTCTGGTATTGATGTATCAAATCGAATGCTGTATATATGATTGGTATTTTATATTTAGCCAACAAACCCCAAACGAATACTAAGAGATAAAGTCTGTAAATTAGAGTATACTTCCCCATATATTCGGTCACACTCTTTTGGGAATTTCGCAACAGTCAGTATAACCAACTCATGATCTGACTGACTTTGACAATAATTTACTTGTACAACTTTTTTACCATTTATACACACAAGATTGTAAGTTTGAGCAGCCAAGAGATATAATAACTATCTACTACTCCTTCTCTTATATTCATTCACTTGTCCAAATTAATTCCTCAAGTATAATTCTCTCCTCCATCCAATGAAATTAATGGTTAGGAATCCGCAATGTTCGTCCCAATAACGAAGGATTAATGAGGTATTTCCATGTCCGAAGGGTTACATTTCTTTCTTTGCATCCATCTTTACAAATTAACTTAAAGTAGATACAAAGTAACTAAGACAAGGTCATGGTTTCAGCATTGTCAGAATTCCTATGATAATTACATGTTAGAGCAGCGCTCAATAAAAAATCATTCGTCTAGCAATTAGCGTGTTTTATCTGTTGTAAATAACACGTAATTGTACTGTAATGTTGGAGTCTTGCTTACAGCATCTCATATTCACAACTCCGCTTTCCGTCTAATTAAAAGGGTTATGTAATTACATTTTTGGAAATAACAGCAACAAGCATCTATAATTAGGGTAACTCTGTAAAACAAATTCACCTCGCCTTAAGGCTTATTATCACTGGATATTGGATTAAAAGGGCTAACCTACCTACGTTCTTTGTTATCAGTTTAATTATAAATCTTGCAGGAATATGCCACTTAAGATTTTATTAAAACCCTGACTTTCCTTGATGTATATTCTGTAAAATTTCAAAGTAAATCTCAAACCTGATCATTCATAAAGTCCATCATAGACTGGTACTTTCGACCACCCAAACGCTCCATTCTTTTACGCCAAACGGGGGCAAACGTTTTTATTTCAGAGTACAACGGATCTTGTCTATTTTCCATGATTACTTTTTTTATTATTTTTACTAAATAATCCAACCTACAATCTCTTAACTATCCACAGGTAAAAAACTAACTTGCTTCTTAGACTTTTTCCAATTTTTTTCAACCCTCACACTCACACCCCAGAAATTCCAACTTTATCCTAAAACTTGAAAAGCTACGGTAAAAATTTAAAAGGACGAGAGCAAGATAAAACACTTGCAATTGTCAACTCTAAAACTAGATTAAAGTGAGGAATGGTTTTGGTTTTGAACTGGCAACTAACAAGAGCCTGTGAGGAATTTAACAGGTGTGATAAGCATGTTATTATCATCCAGAAATAATAAATAAAAACACGGCCATACATTCATAATAGTTCCTATATTAAAATATATTTATACCACTCCCGATAAGAGCCACAATCTTGGAAAAAGGTTCAGCGTATATCTACCTAGTTTAAAAAAGCGTCGAGGGGAAAGAGTGACATCCAGTTTATAATTATATATAATTAGGATTATTATGATGATAAGCCCATGTGTATGCACCCACCAACATGAGGAGGATATCATTATTATCATGAATGAATGAATGAACGGGCAACTGCACACATTACGCCGAACGAGTTTAGTATGCTGGGTGAGTGTGCGAAAAATATGCCGGCTAATTGTACATGATAATCAAACAATTTAATTATCTCGAGTTGTAATGTTACTTAGTAATCTCCCAGCTTTTAAACTGCCCTGTGTTTTTTCCACGTACGCGTAAAGTATAAACTAACATTGTATCTACAAGGGGACGTTTGCACTTTGTGCAATCACCAAAATGTATCGGGCTGCATTTTTCAGCCATTCAGATAATTTAACACGAGTAAAAAGGTGAGTAGAACTACTGCCGGAGGTTTTGTGAGGTCATTATTTATTTCCAGGACGGAAGGATTCAAGTTAGAACTTATTTCTTTGCGTCTAGCAAGTAGGTGCTAGGATGGGGGATTTGAGGTGGAATATTATGATAATTTATCAAGAGAGATGGATGGATGTAGAGGAACTGGCTTTTAAATCAAATGCTGTAATAAAATATTATAAGATTTCTGGTATAAGAAACACAACAGGTTGTTGTAGATAGAATGGAGGTTTAAATGAGGGAATGACAGGTAGTCGTAAAGCCCTCAAGTTAATAGTTAAGATAAGAAGTTATCTGAGGAAGGGATGCGGGTGTCGTTGTTTATTTATTTCAGGTTATTTAACTGGAGATAGTTTAATGATAAAATTGGTTCAACTTCTACAGCTCGTCGGCCGGCCTTCCCTTATCTCCTTTAGAGTTAGTTAGTTGATGAGACTGAGAAAGATTCCTCCTCTGTGTTGAGTAAAATTATACTTGATTAATTAAATTTAAACATTCTTCCTAAACCCCCTTTTATCTATAGGGTAATCTTATTATTACCAGGTTCAATTCCGTCCTACACAAACACGGTAAATTATCTCAATAAAGTTATGCAATCACATTTGGTTCTTCTTTAGTTCCTACTTACTGCAATCCAAAGGTACAGATTATTTAATTAATCAACCCCACTTTCATCCTAAAACTTACTACTAAAAATAAATATCCTAATCTAAAAGAAGGTTCAAGGGTTTCCCCAGACTCCCCAGATAAAAAATATTCTACTATTCTACTAAAAATTGTCATCAGTTCCAGTTGGTAAAAAATTCACTCTTCTTTGAGTCAGCGACCGTCAAAAATAGTGGCACACGCCCTTAGAGTATGCAAAGATCAATTACCACAGATTGTGAGGTTGAAGACCATAATATTGTTTAAAATATCTCGTATAAATCTGCCTCTTTGTTCTTAATCTCATCCTGTCATGTTCACGTCATAAAAATTCAAACTCACAATTTCTTCTTTTAAAAAAAACCGTAGGTAAGCATAGTCAAATTGTCAAGATGGGCTCAGTGGATAAGGAAAAGTTGCCAAAAAGCGCACACAAATAAATATCGCTTAGGATTATTCCCCAAGAAAGGGAGGATGACTAAAGGGAGATTTCAATCTGTTATTTATTCCATTCTTTAAACTGGATAATAAAAAGGAAAAATGAAAAATGATGGTTTTAGCCTGACTCGTTTTACAAATAAGGAGCCGCTGAAATACTTTTTACAACGGTTGACTTGACCATGAGAATCACAACTCCGGTAGCAAATCTACAAGAAAAGTACATCCTTACCTAGTTTTTTTATGCCGTATCTTGTTGCTTAATCTGATTAATTTTTTCTTACAACAATGTAATCATGGCGGACGTGGATTGAAGAAACAACAGGGAGGATACAATAAATATTCAGGTGATGTGGTTATGAAATTATTAGGTTTATCTCAAATGAAAGCAGGGTGGATATCCAACAGGATAAGGCTAGTCTGGTCGAGTGAGTGACTCATTTGAGTCATTTGGGATTTGTTTAGTGTGGATTAGTCACTAAATAAATATAAAGTATTGATGGCTTAAGGTAGCTTGATATGTAGCCTTGCTCCCAAAAATAACAAGCGGTAGTAGTAGTAGTACTAGTAGTACTAGTAGTAGTAGTAGTAGTAGTAGTAGTAGTAGTAGTAGTAGTACCGGTAGCGGTAATCCTTCAGTTAGAGAATGATTTAGTTATTAAATGTATGTATGCAGGGTTGGATTGGGCTTGGCACTGATCGAAACTTTTTTTTTCGAGAGTTAGAGACAGTCCAGGGAATTTATTGTGTAGGGGTTGTCATTTTTAAACATGATTATTAACTAGAAACCTTATTAAATTGGGCTTTCAGTACACAAATCACCCATCCTCGGGGAGGTTTGAGTATTTAATATAAATTTATTGGCATTTCTTCTTACACGGAGGGAGACGACATTCCAGGTTTTGAAGAATATAAACTGATCTGAGCTAATCCATTTTTCACACATTCATTTAAGCAAGAAAGTTTAGGAAAGAGGATTCCGGGTTATGTAAAGTTGTGATGGGGTTTTTTTATGCAGAAAGCAAAAAGTGTACTTATCACAGCCACAGAACCCTTTGAAAATATCTTAAGCTAAAGATCTCAACTTTTTCAAGCTACCGTTTTATACATTTTACAACTCTGTTGATTATTTCTAAACCTACCCATCCCGAATCCCATTTAGAATAACTCATCATAGATTTCGCAAATAAACTGAACTTCCTCTGGATTAGATCAGAATTCTGTAAAATGTGGAGATCGAGAGAGATAAAAAGGCAGACCATCCGCCGACAGTGAGGACTAATCATTATTAATATTAATATAGAAATTACCTCCACCTATCCTTCCCTAAACTGCATGAATCATGAGAGTAATTCATATTCACCTTTATATTCATGATCATTAAGCAAACATGGAATAAATTAATAAAATCCACAAAACTCTGGCAGCAATCTGTCTAGAATTTCATACTTTTCTCTCCATCCACTAATTAATTACTCAAAATTCATGGATAATCTTGGACCAGATCCCTTTTAAAGATGTCTCCTATAAATTGCAAGTTCTAGATTATAATTCTACTACCCTAAATCCTCACCCATATGCCGCAGCTTATTGTGAAACACTTTTAGCATGGGAGAGATGCCCCTTTTAACGTGTAAAGGATAGGTGTGCGGCATGATTAACGAGGGCGGTATATGGGCGAGGATTTATGGTAATCGAAATCTCATGCATGAACTCGAATATTAAATAGCAGCCCGAGATGGATGGCAACCTGTCTAGGAAGATGAGTCAGAGTTCATAGAAACGATAATTTCTCATTTCAAGTACAAGTTGACCATATAAGGTTTCTATTCAGTCCCACTTTGTCATAATTTTATGCTATTTACTAAGCCTTGCATAGTAAAGCTTTTATGTAAATGCTCTGTCACTCCGTCCGTCCGTATGTCCGAGCGATAACTTTCGAAACGCTGAACGTTTTTGAATTCCGCTTTAAGATATTTGTCACTAAGGTTCCAGTTAAGATTACGTTTGAAGATGGACATAGTGCGTCACACCCCCAGGAGGGTGGGGTCAAATGTCACAATTACGTCAAGGGTAACCCCCATCAACTACGGTGTCGTTGGAAAGGTACTTACTAGGACATTTCAAAACTATGATCAAAATTGTTTTGCGACACTCCGATCAAAAGTTATGATCTTGACAATGTCATGATGCGCCAGAATGAGACTATACAACCAAATGAACCCCTCCTCACACACAACAACTACATTCGACCCTATTTGCGCACCCCCATTGACCTTGGTCGAACGTTATGACCTTGCAAAGGTCAAATGGGGCAGTGTAAGAGTCTACTACCAAATGGTGCCCACACCCTCGGCATTCCACACAACATCTTTTCGAAACTTTTATCTCAGATGGCAACACATTTTTTACCCCAACACCCCAAAAGTTACCAACAATTTCTCAGTGCCCCAAGGAACCCAGAATGTCTCACAGTAACCCCAACATCCCAAACTGTCTCAACTTGCCCCGAACACCAAGGGACTTTAGTGACAACTGGTGCGCTTAAACAAATGCGTCAAAATCCCGTAAAAATTCCTAATAAACACAAGCCTTCGTTACGCCCATTTACAACGGTTTATTTACCAAGTATTTTCTCCTTGTCTATCATGTCTTTAATTTCGAAATTATAATAATACCCTCAAAAGATGGATACCCGTAAATCATACCCAACAAGCAGGATCATCATACATAATAATAATCTATTAGGATGGAAACTGGCTCAACTCTACTTGAATTCTGACAAAAAAAATATTGACAAACTTGCCAAGTTTTCCTAGGAGTAAAAGATGATAATGATAATAAAGAGAAGGAATGGAATGGCTGTCCGAGTCAGCGAATGATCTCATCATCATAATATCATCCTCTAGAACTCACTACACAACACTGCAAAAAATATGTCAAACTTCTGTAGAACCTTGAAAAAAACTCTGCAGTAGATACAATGAAGAACGAGATTACATTTATGCGTCTTGAACAAACCTTAACTCAAGATAATGATTCATCTATTGGATTATTATTTAAAAAACCCGTTGAAAGTTTCAAAAACTCTCAACCTCAACTCTCTCATTATTAAATCTCCAACTAAATGGCTGACTATTAAACTACCGTATTGTCTTGAATAGCGTCCCCTTTCGAATACTAGCCCTCCCTTAGCTACTATTAATAACCCTATAAGCCCCATTGACCCTCAAAAAGGTTAAAAATTAATTAGATGTCCTGGGAAGCTATTCGAGACAATACGGTATGTAGACTACAGTTAAGTTGGCAACGTTCTTCCCAGTTCAATATTCACGTTTGCATAAAAATCATACAAGGACGTTTACGGATTTCATACACACATTCGTTTTCTTAGAATATTTTTCGGAAAAAGTAATTAGAAATCCGGAGACGCTTTGATGAGGAATAAATGGAAGGATGACATTGGGTCGGGTTACAAAAAGTTGTAGCGTGTTCGTGTTGTGAGGGAGCGAGTGAGTTCAGTGACTTTTGAAGAACATCCTCGAAACATCTAGAGATTGTTAGAGAAGAACGTGTGTAGATGGGTGCGTGGGTGGATTAATACACTCGTCTTCTTCAGTCTTCTATCCTATTATTTCATTTCGGGAATGGATTCTTCTGGGATTTAGCACAAGCTGAGTACTAAACATGCAGGTGGAATACAGCTCTTCAAATTCTACGGACTTTACGATAGATTTTAACAATAATTACCGTATTTCCCGATCTAATCCACTCGGCTTCAAACACCGATTTATCATCATGGAGAATTAAAAGCAAATTATTCCGGAGGAGAATTACCATGTGAAATGGTCCATTCCATGGGAATTATCTACTTTGGTTCAATTAGCAGGAAAAGTTAAATAGGGTAACTTGTTATAAAAAGTGTTAAATTGATGCGAGCTTACATGTGGTAATTAATAGGGTTTTAATTGGACAAAAGTACGGATTTAATGAGCCTGTCTCTTTGGCGTGTAAGCTGGCAGAACACGCTTGTTTTTTATAAGTAACTTATCCAGAACTTACAGGGTGCCGCATAATGGTTTAGTTCCTTCTGATCTTGGGAAATGCTGGAGGATAATAGAATGGAATTTTAGAAACAGAAGGATAACTTTTTACACAATAAAGGAAGCTGGACGGATTGATTAGTCACTTCTGTAACTTTTGGGCTTTCCTCCAAAATTTATCCCGTATTTGAAAATATTAAGACTAAAGAAATCAATCCATTTCAGTCAAATTAGAATATCCATTTCTCAAACTCTCAAACTCCGGTAGTTCTCAACTCGAATAAAAACACACACACGTTCTTCAATCTTCGGACAGGATTTTTTACCTTGCAATTAATATTTCAACAATAAAGAGAACTAAGAAAACCTGTAAATCTTGGCAATATGATTCCACTATCGGGTATTAAGTATCCTGGGTAAGTAACCGTTGTTGTTAAAGTAAATCTGCAATGCAGTAGCTGTCTATTTAGCCCCCATTATTAATACTGAGTCCTTTTGAAAGTAATAAACAAACGTTACTAATACACACACACACACACAATCCAATCAAAGTCAGGAATAATAAAGGAAATCCAACAAGTTATCACAGAACAAAAGGGCTGAGCAAGGGTCCTTTAGGACCGGTAATTTACACAGATTTTACCAACCGAAAGCACATGGATTTGCAAATCTTAAGGGGTAAACTATTATAGATAAGACTCAAAAATTCAACGCAGCGCAGACTGTGTATGAATTAAAACTGCAACTAGAACTGTTTCGTGCTGGTTTCCCCTATTATAAAATGGTATCCTCCCCCGCAAAGGCAGCAAAGATAAATGCATAACTTTTAAAGACACATCCACCTCATCGTTCTCTCAAGTATAGAATATCCTATCATACATAGTGATACATACACACACAATTTGTCAAAATTTAAGGTGATAGTCAAGGTTTCATATCTCAAAAAGAGTCTCAATAATGTTGAATCATATCAACATCCCAAAAAAGGTACAAGAAATGACCTTTCCCAACCACCTCACCGGCCTTCTCTGCTACAAATCAACGGAAAGCTTACATCCATCCAATTCAAAATTCTTAAATTCTTATTTAAATACCGAATCCATCTTAATTTAAAACTACAAATACTTCCTGTCCCTTACTTCCTTTTTGTAAATCTCTCTCCGGCCAACTTCAACCGTATTGCCTTCTTCTAGAAATACGTTTACAATTGAAATACCAATTAGTAGAATCCAGCGACTCAGTTGAGACTTTTTGTTTGGGATTTAAGGAATAAAAACCCAAAATTGGATTCGTAATTTCTAGAACGTTCTCGAAGAAGTTAGTCACAAAACTAATTTGGTCAACGTGAAAAGTAAGAACGCGTTTTTCGCCATGCTAAAAACAAAATACTGAATACTACAATATGGTTGGAAGTTGTTGTTGGAAATGAGCATGTGGGCGTTGTATTGTTTACGTACGTAATAAACTTAAACGGTACTCTTGACTCACTCACTGCAGCAGCAGACAAGTATTTGTTTTATGATGAGCAGGAATGGAATTCAAACTCCAATCTTAAGTCCATTCAATCCAAACACGAACGTCGAATGTAGTCGAGAGATTGGTTGACCATTAATTATATTTCCTTGAGGATCCTTCTCCTCATAGTCAATGCTAAATTGGAGATTTGATGGGAGTCTTTTTTGTGACAGATTATGTAAACAAGCTACCCTCAAAGTTTCTAATTTTTTGGAGGGATTAGCTAACCACAAACCACACCTCCGCAGATATCAGATTCCATATGTCAAAAAAGGGTAGAAACAAAATTAGTAAAGTCGTAATAAGGATTATTGGTCACAAGGGATTTTTGTCGTGTCTCCGTTTGGCTAGAAAAGACCTACCGTATTTCTGGGAATTACTCCCCTGGGGAGTCATTGATTCCAAGCAAAATTGGGAAAACTTTTAATATGAGAAAAATAGGGTGACTTTTAATTTTTAACGTGGAAAGGATAGGGGAATTTTTTCCAGGGAGGAGCTATTCTGGGGGGAGTTATTTCGGGAAATCCGGTAGTTTCTTTCTAAATATATGAGTTGTGCGTGGTCAAAAAAGACCGTAGACAAAGTAGATTTTAATCTAAATTGATAACAACAACCCCCATTAGGATTGAATAGTACCCCAGCAGGATAAAACTGTTAAATAGTATAAAACCTTGGAATAAATTGTATTATTCTCACCCGAGGCAGGATCAGAAAAAGCCATCACTATTTAACTCCTTCCAATAATTACTTACAAAAAGTTGTAGTTCAACTTCACACAACTTTACACCGGAGCTGATCACAACCAATCTTCACCAACTTAATCCCTCCCTATCACTTCTATCATAATTATTACACTGAATAATCTCTAAAATCTATACTTTGAAACCTCCTTTCTTAAAACTTTCTTAAAAGAATTCAAAATGAAAATGGAAGACTGAATCTCCTAAACCGTAATCCCTTTCTCAACAGTTTTACAAACCCGTGTCGGATGATCCGGGTAGTAAAAATGTGTTTGGAATATATGGTGTGTTGCTGACTGGTAATAACCGTTTGCTGGGTTTTTACATTTGCATTTGCTACTCGTCATAACTTCACCCGTTCGGCATTCTATCATTAGGTCTTTGGAACCATTAGCATTGAGCCGTCTACTGGGTGGGATATGGGAACTAATGTGGAATAAAAAATACTAGAAATCCACCACAGACACGGTCACTATAGCCCTCTTTCCATGCTAATTATTTTTATAGGCAGGTGCAGAACGGTTCCAAGAAATGGGAGATACTAACTAATCTCTACTAGATACATCCCTTTCCTGACTAACACTATGTAATTCTGCTAAAGAAAATACCTTAAGTTTAAACCAGATCTGAAAGTGAAGGAGATGAGGCTCAATATGCAAAAAAATCAATCCCAGTGTTAAATCAAGTTTAAAACGGAAATTAATTAGTCAAAATAGGCCGGCCACTTCTACTTGAAAACATTTACTGGGGCTTGTAAGATTGCAGGAATAAAAAATAAAATGCCTCAACACTTTGTTACTCTAATTTTTCTGAACCGTACAGGAAAATGTGGATTCCAAACTCGGAATTCTTTCGATTTCACGGTAATTTATGCACGTTCCTTGACAATAGGCCGCCCTCGTTAATTAAGCCGTATGCTATTCTTCCCATGTTATACCTCTCCCATGTTAAAAATGCTTCAAAATACCATTTTTTTAAAAACATAAGCCGCGGCCTATTGTCGAGGGAATACGGTATGGTTTTCTATACGGGATGGGAAAGGGGTCAGAAGTGGAACGAGGTCAGGGGCTTTACTCCTTTTTACTTAATATTTGATGCATTGAGTTCCTCTGTCCATGAAAAAAATATCATCCTGCTGCGGAGATGCATATTTTGTTTTCAAAGTTTGTTTAATCCAACTAACCATGTGGAGTACAGCGTAGAAATAAACGTAAGAGTGCTGTTTCTACGTAAAAACTACTACTAGGAGTGATGTATGTTGGGTAAAGAGTGGAGAAGGTGGTAGTTAGGAAGGAGTGTATTTATTTGGTAGACGTGTAGTTAGGTGTGAGGGGGATTGGAACAACTTCCGAACATTCGCCAGAAGAAGAACTAAATTTAGTTCGAAAACATTGTGGGATGAGAAGGCCGTCTAAAAATTACTCTTTCTATATCTCCATTCTACTCTGGTTAAAATATTCACAACATTTCCTAAAGATGCGGATGGCTAGGTTGGATCCATGATGCACTTTCTTAGCCTTATTTTTATTTATTTCATAAAGCTTTTCAAAGAAGGGGTGTGGCTGGCAGGTTTTTGTTATATTTTTAAAATAAACTCAAAGTAATTGAAATAATTTCCCAGGAACAATAGCAAAAGGGAGGAATATTTTCTTTGGAAACTTCACGTCTTATGGCTTTCTATGGAGGGTTGACATTTGTTATGATACTACTACTACTACTACTACTATTACTACTGATACTACTACTACTACTATTACTACTGATACTACTACTACTACTACTACTGATACTACTACTACTACTACTACTCCTACTACTACTACTAATACTACTATTACTACTACTACTACTACTACTGCTACTACAACTGCTACTACTACTACTGCTACTACTACTACTAGTAGAAGTGCTGTTGACTTTTGACTTTGTAAGATGATTGGGCAGGAAGCCAGGTTGAATCAGCCTACAAACTCCCAGTTTTCTACAAGTTTTATAAAACATTAAACGCGTATAATTGACAGGTTAGGTTAATGTCTAATCAACCCGTATTTCATAAACGATACACCATTTTCAAAAACCCCTAAAACTATTGTATTTTATTTATGACTTGACTATTATCGTTCCGAGTATAAATTATAAAAGCAGTGTTATTTAAATCTGAGCAAATCCTTCCACTGTAATCCTCAGTTGTACACTTTGCTAAGTAAAAGGTGGTGCACTGTCACAGAGCCAATCTCTAGGTGAATGTCAAACTGTTTATTTCATAAAAAGCTGTTTTTAGGAGTTGAGTATTCAAGCATAAAGTTGGAGTGGAAAGAGCATCTAAATTCATGTTTAGTATCCAGTAAAAAAAGTAAAGATTTTTTAAAAAAGATAAGGATAAGGTTTTTCGGGATGTTGAATGTTTTTTTAACTAAATGTTAAAAGAGTATCACTATATTTTTTCGTCTGCTCCTTTGGCAGATCTCCCTCTAAATCTTGGCAACTTCTTAGACAGAAGAATCTATCTACAACAACAACATAATACAAAAATATAGGGATGATTGGATAGAGATTAAATATCTCCTCCTGTCCCACAACTCCCGTTTTTTTAAAGGGGAAATTATAATTTCATTAGTTTGTAAATTCTGCTGTAAATGCACACAATGATTTTAAGTTTAATGTCTCTGTTTGCAATGGAGAGAATAGAATGGTCGATACGGGTAGGGAAATCGGTTATGATGATTCCACAGAAAGAAACAATCTTAACCCTTAATCCTTGTCCATTTGCTGCCTTCGTTAACCCTATCCTTTACATGTTGAACGGGATATCTTTCCCATGTTAAACATGCTTCAAAATATGTATATTTCATTTGTAGAATATGTTCTTCCACGGTCACGTACCAACGTATTGCTCTGAAATAAAGGTTAATGTACGGCAATTAGTTTGATAAAGGGGCAACTGAATAAAAAGTAGTTGAAACGTAAGGTCAAAGTTTAGATAAATAAAGTTTAGAGTAGATAAGGAAGGAATTGTTATATTTACTCAGTTAGGGAATAATAGAACAACCCAAACCTCCTTGTCAATTCTACCCATCCCTTCCAGCCAACTTCTTAATACGTAGACGTAAAAATAATAATTTATTTCATTATGAAACCTCCGTGGATAAAGCGTGTGTATTTATTTATGAAGTTGGGATTGGATATTGAGAGATCCGGGAGTTCATTGAGAAGTCAATTGAGGACAAATGACTCATCCAACACGGCATCAACCAAACCATATCAATACTACCAAAAAACCTGGTGGGATTAACTATAACAATACGTCTACATATTTACATCTAAATCCTTTGCTTCATTACGTACAATCCGACCTCTTTGTTTTTAGACATTATTGCATAAAAGTCAACTATAAATTGATGTGAATGGATCCATATGTTATTTGGGGTTGGTTGAGGAGATGATGCATCAATTCCACAAACTCAATCCTCAAATCCAACCCGATGAGTCAACGAGTGTAGTGTATCCCCATTTATTTTATTTTAAATCCTTCCTAATTAGGCAGGTTATTGGTTTTACTACAGAAAGGAAATGAGAAGAGAGTTAGGGCTAGAAATGTAAATACTTTAGGCTCTAGCAACATCCAGAGGGTACATTGTACCCATTCAAGTCCCTATGTACCCTATCCTTTACATGCTAAGCAGGCCCAGCCCCACCCCTTACTATCCTTTAATGCTATTTGTACCCCCTCGTGGTTGTGCTGGCAGGAGAGATGTAAATTAAATCTCTACTGCACTCCAACTACTCCATAAATTATGTCCCATGCGTCCTGTCCATTCTTTAGCACAAAAACTGAGTTAATCCTACTACAAAACTTGAAGGACATTGTGGATATAATTGTAATTACTTTTGTTGTTAAGGCATATCGAAGAGATACTGTAGCACACGTGGAATCAAGTTTTTCTGTCCATTCCTTCCTCTTTTTGGCTGACCACCGAGAGAGATACCTTAACCTTAATTTTCATGACTTTGTGACTATATATTTGTGATAGGTCCTGGAAACACGTGGAATACCGTATTTCCCGAAATATTGCCCCTGGGGAATTACATTACCGTAAGTCGCGGCATTTAGCCGCGGTTGGTCTAAGGAAAAAAGATGTTTTGATACATATTTAACATGGGAGAGATACCCTTATTTAACATGTAAAAGACACCTGCAGCCAAATTAACGTTTGCGGTTATTTGTCGCAACTTTACGGTATTAATTGGAAGGAAAAATTGGAAATTCTATTAACATGGACAAGATAGGGCAAATTCCTCATTTTAACGTGGAAAGGTAGTAGTGGGGCATTATACCGGGGAGTAATTATTTCGAGAAATACGGTAGGACGTAAAGGCTTACTAAAATCCCAAGTTACGACTCCCGAGTTTTATCCCAGTGGACTACCGTATTTCCGGGAATTACTCCCCTGTGGAGTTGTTGTTTCGAACCATACGAGGGCATTAATATGAGAAAGATAGAGCGACTTTTAATTTTTAACATGGAAAGGATAGGGGGATTTTATCCAGGGGGAGTTATTCAGGGGGTGGGAGTAATAACCGGAAATACGGTATTAAAGTTTCTACAACTTATATTCTCTCTTCATTCTCTCCATTTCGGTAATGAGTTATAAGAAAGAGGTCCATTGATTATACCCTAAATCCTCGTCCAGATACCGCGGGTTATATATATATCTATAAAGATGCTTTGAAGCATAGTTAACATTGGAGAGATACCCCTTTTAACATGCGAAGCTAGATGTGCGGAAATAAACGAGGGTGGTATATGGACGAGTGGTTAGGGTACTTTGAAATTTTGAATGATGATCAGGATTTATAACCAGGATCCTCCCTCCGCCGAGTTGTTTTAAAATTAAATAAAAGTCAGTTTATTCTGGCTTTTTATAAATGCGGATTAGTTGTGCTGGAGATGTTCTCAATTTCTTATCGGATTAGGTCGTGGTTGGTGGTGATTGTCAGATGGGGTTTTGTAATTAATTACTTCATCTCAGCACAAATACTAGATCCTAATAAGTATCCCATTGTTTCAATCAACCTCTATGCCTAGTTACTAACTCCCTTTACGAAGCTAGAGTTAAGTTTGAAGATGACTTGGCTGGGTTGGGTTTACAGTTTTTCCGTTTATAATAGAACAAAAAAAGGGGAAAAAGGGTAGGGAAAAGCATAAGCTTTAACAGGAAGTTTAAGTCTGTACAATTCAAATGTAACGTAATGCTGGTTTTATTTTCGAATTATTTTTGAGAAGGAACAGTTACAATTCTTAAGTAAAATCAGGTGAATTTTAATTTATTTAGTTATGATATGATCATTTAATTTATTGAATAGTTAATTTTCAAAGCAAAAATTGAAAAAACTTTTAACATGGGGAAGATAGGGCGACTTTTAATTTTTAACATGGAAAGGATAGGAGGGGATGTTTTCGAGGGGGGAGTAATTTCCGGAAATACGGTACTCGGAAAATGAAGAATGATAAAAAAAATAAAGTAAAAGTTGTCATTTTCTGCCCTAATTTAGAACCTTAATCTTCTTTTATTTCAACCAATTTTTTTAGTCCTCCGGAAAAATAACATGAAAGACTCGGTGGACTTTACCAAATATTTTATTTGCATTCTTTGTTGAGAAATCTTAAGGCCAAATGTCTCCAACGTAAAAATCCAATATTTCTTCACCCTACATACCAAATAATTGGGGTTTTGACAGTAATAAAAAAAACCCGTTATTATTATTATTATTCACCTTATAAAGATACAAATTTAACCCTACAAGTCCCAAAGTACAGAGCGGACTTGGCGACAACATATATTTTGTTTATTTCCATAAATTGATCCTAATTGCGACTTTACGATTAGCTACAGACATTAAAAAAGGGTATAATATTGCAAAAGAGTGTGCAAGTTCAATCCTTCCACTTGTACAACTCGCAGACAGAATGTAGTTCTAGTTGGACATTAAATTTTTCTGCAGAACTAAGCACAAATACCTTCAGACACGCATAGGCTTGCTAGTTTTTTTTACTCAATATTAAATATCGTAAATCCTCGAATAGCACCCCGGGACATTACTAACATAAAAGGGAGTAAATAGCCCAGGCTTACTGTTCAAAAGGGGATTCTATTTACAAAAGGAGATTATACGAGGATATACGGTAGCCCTACTCTACCCGTGTAATTCTTCCTCTAACCTTTAACCTTATGTGGAAAGTATATAAATTCAGAGGATCTAGAACGCAAATATGTTAGGCGATTAGCTATTATATTTCGTACGGAATGGCACAATCAGCAGTAATTTAATTATCCTGGTTAATGTGTAAACAAATGGTTTAAATTGTTGTAATTCAAGCCGAGCAGGGTTGACCAGAGAGGAGGATTAACTAAACTTAACTAAACTTAACTACACTAACCAGTAACTCGACACTTTTATAGCCAGAGTTGTCGTCGAGACAGTCAGTGACGCCAATGAAATTGGACCAACTCTTTTGAAATGTTCTCAATTTACTTGTTAAATATTATGTGGAATACAAAAAATGCTTTTCATTTTGCAAATGACATGGATTCTCGGTTTAAGAAGGAATAATACCCAACAAGAAGTGCAGGATTAAACGTTGAGAAATTATATCACATTTTACAGAAACTCTGCAGTTTTTTGCACTGCATTTCGTAACTAAACTTGGACATTTCTTTGCCCAGTATTTATGCAAATAATTATGGTACAATCCTATAGTATTTTTACCGTAATTTATCTAATCTTTCTCAGCCGTTTATAAAACCTCAGAAAAGAAGTGGTGGAAGTAAAAGGTGGGACAAAAGCCTCCAATTCCTTCTTAAATGATTTATAATTAATTGTATTAAACCAAGAGGCTAATTATAATTACTCTCCTGGTAATTATGCCAGTTTAATTGGCTACACAATATATAAACTGACTGACTTTAACAAGATGTAGAAGATTACCCATGTTAAGTGGGCTTATTGGGCTGTTATAAAAAGTGCAAACTACAAAAAATCCCAACCTACATGCAAGATATCTTCTACTCAAAGGATGACAAGGGCTGATACTTAAAAATGGTCTGGTAATTTTAATTACGAACCCCTGCAGAGTTGGATCAAAACGTTCACTTATACAGATGCTTTCATAAGTCATAAATTCGTCACCCATATCACTTACCGTAAAATTTATAATAGAATGCCCAGCGTAATAATTCTAAAAGACCCCTGTTCTACAATAAACCGGTACTGTGATTGTATTAAAAGTTTTACGGTATAGAATAAGGATATATTGTCACTAGAGCTGACCACAGGTCGATTAATAATTCTAATCTGTACAGTTACTTACTCTTTTGCATTCGCCCTTTGACACTCTATTTTTTTATGATATTAATTTGCAGAGGCAGAGTTTGTTGGTTGATTCGTGGGAAGATTGATAAAGTTAATGGAGTTTACTGATATTGTTTTTAATTCAACACAATCGGATTAGGAATAAATAAATGGGTGGTTGTGTTGTAGCGTTTGGTTGGTTGGATCTCATCAAGTTTATAAGTAGGCTTAGACCCCCTAACTCTGTACAATAGTAATAAGCATACATACAAACTCTGTACAAGCATATGTAAG
>JAQFZX010002599.1:0-17898 GCA_034682405.1 Hydroisotoma schaefferi | reverse complement strand
CCTCAGGTACAACCAGGTTCCCAGAGCCAATCTAAGCCTACCGTTTATTTCTTGAAGAACGGACACGGAGGAGGAAGTTCCAGTGGACACACATATAGTGAAGGTGGTTACCACGCACCCCAGCCTTAAATACACTTTTCTAATCATAGAAGTCTACAACCTCAACTCGGTGGGTACAACTTTTAAGTTGGAATCTGAGCTATGGAACCAAATCACCCAACTAGTCGTCTTTGTGGTTTCATCCTATCCACTTTTGAAGAATTGTGTGTCAAATCTTCATGATGTCGGAAACATTTACAGGATATTTTTTTCGTGATATATTTCTAATGTACCTCTAAAAATATACTTTATTCATACTCTACTTTACGATTCTTAATCTAATCTTCATTTCATTTTTTTAATTCCTTTTTGTATGTGTTTTTGAATAGAAGATTGTGGTCTTACTAATAAATTTTTATTTTTATTTTTAATAATGCGTTAAATTGTCTAGTAGTCGTTCCTCGTCTGTCGGTGACACAGATTTAGATGACATTGACTAAAGACTAAACATTGACATTAGGGTTTTTGCCCCCACTCACGTCAGGGTCTCTAACTTACGATTTGTTTGCCATCAACTTCACGTTTGTAATTTGCCTAGAAAAGTATAAACATATATTATTTGTTATTTAATGATGCTGTGGCGTTTTTTGACCTCCACGAGTCACTCCGTGGTCAGATAATTCCAACATTTGAACAGGTTATGCAGGGCTGCCTGTTGATATATAAGCTAAAGTTTCAGCGTTATGCGGTATACATACGTCAGCAGTTATAATGCGGATGCACCGACGGATACCCGGGTATCTATATCTGTAAAAACCACAGTGGGCTAAAACATAATTTCAATTT
Source organism: Hydroisotoma schaefferi (assembly GCA_034682405.1). NCBI lineage: Eukaryota > Metazoa > Arthropoda > Collembola > Entomobryomorpha > Isotomidae > Hydroisotoma > Hydroisotoma schaefferi. The sequence goes on along the minus strand of JAQFZX010002599.1, from coordinate 17,013 downwards.
TATAGTCTGAACTATTACCGTAACTAAAACATTATGGATTGGCATTCGAAATACAAATGAATAAAACATAACATCAATTTTGAACTTGAAATTACAAATAAAACAAGGATTTATTTTATGCCTTTTAACACACTTAAAAAACTTGCTGAAAACCCCCTTTGGTTTGAAACAAGTATCCCGTATAGTTTGCTCTCCCTTAAATAATTCTCTCCTAAAATTGATCCCATCAAAAAAATACTTCCAAAGGGAAGTTAATTCCGGAAACACTGTATCTGTTATCTAACCTTTATCTTATGAATGGTTCATAAAATGTTCGACATCTTTTGCTAGAAAGTTGAAATTCTTCTTATCAAAATCAAACACTGTCTTTTTGACAATTAATTGACCCATAAAAGACTTTGTTTGAGATGTTATCACAAAATGTACAAGATCTCAGCAAGGTGTGTCGTGATTAATGATATGAATGAAATGACGTTATAATCTTTGATGAAAATACAAGGAAAGAACTGCGCGTGTCGTGTGATACAATTTACATTAATTATTTGACGACATAATTAAAAGTTTCAGCAGCTTAACAAGAAATTCTCATTAAATAATTCAACTCTTTTCGCCTAATTTCTTATAAAGTGATTTTGATACGGGATTTTATGGTAATTAATTACAGAATTTTTTATCAGCCATGTAGTAATCATTAGTGAGCATTTGAAACATTATACCTCCACTTGATAACTATAAACTACCAATTCAATTACCACGATACAAAGAGGCCTAATTTTTCCCATTCTCTACCCATTATTAGTAAAAAACGCCTAGTCCTAACTGAATCTATCTGATTGATTTTGCAAAAATTAAACAATCTCTCAATCTGGCATCTTTCACGAACACTCATTAACAGTAGAATACTATAAGCTGTGTCAAACAGCCAAACAAGGATCGCCTGCAGAACGCCACATTACAATTTTTGCCAAAATAAAGATGTATAACAAGATGATCCATAACACGGAAGAAAGACACTGTCTTAATCTTAATAGTTAAAGTTTTAGAAGACTACTTTCGTCCCACCAAATATTTCACATCTATAGATTGTTGAAACAAATGTAGGGCCTAATGGACAATTGCAAGTGCAATGCATTGCACTACTTACTTCATGCACGCTTCGTCAAACCTTTTTCATCGAGTTAAGGTATTTAAAAGGGTTTTTTCTAAGTAATTGACCGCAATTACTTCTTGTGGTTGGCAAGCTATTTTATGTCAACAATTTTGCATAACAAACTATACTATTACAAGTTCTTTGGTGATAGGATGACGATGATGCAGTTTCTGCTTTGGTATATAAAGGTCTCATCGATTCCGAAATTGGCATCACTTGAAGTGCAACTAGATAGAAGCAAATACTAAATACTCGCCAACATCTTTGAAAATGAAGTCTTTTGTGGTAAGTTTTTGTCAAAAAAGTACATATTTCGAAGTACTAATCTTTATCTAACAACATTTCCAGGTTTTCTGCTCAATCTTCGCCGTCGCATATGCAGGAGTTGGCCAGCTCAGCCCATCCGAAGAAGCCGAAGCTCTTAACCTTTTCTCCAGGGTTTGCGAAGGAGGTCAGGATGTCGCTGATTTAGGACACTACTCCGTCTACTGCAAAAGGGCACATGGAGACTTACAAGAAACGTATAATCACCAAGTCAATGTTCCAGGGAGCCAAGGACAAGGACAGGTCGTTTTTGTCCAGCCACCTCCAGTCCGATACCTTCACAATGTTCAAGTGACCGGATCCAACTCTCAAGCCGGACAAACCAAGATCTACGTCTTGCCACAGAAGTCCGATCACCAAATCATTCCTCAGGTACAACCAGGTTCCCAAATCGCAGCCAAGCCTGTTGTCTACTTTATCAAGGGGGGAGCTTCGTCTGGGACGACAAGCAACTCTTATGGACCTCCACAAGCCCCTCCAGCCCATGGGGGATATTCTGCTTAAAATCCTTCAATTACATTAGACGAAGTTTCAAACTATATTTTTCTCAAGTTCTCTATTGGAGATTTTGTTCATTTATGGCCTTATTAGTTCAAATGATATTTTTTATACACATAATTAAGAAGCAATGCTGCTGGATTTCTTTGTACCTGTACTTTTTGAAACTTTCTATTTCTCAGAAAACATATTACTATAGGCGTCCCACTGTCCTTCAAAATATTATTAATCTGTCGTCTGTTTAGTTTTGTAATATCTAGTACAATTTGAAAAGCACGATGGTATATTCCGTTAATTGAAAATAACTACTGCTTCTTTGCCTATACTTTACATGGTTTTAAATGTAATGTTAATGTAATAAAGCCCTGTCTGATGTATCTTTAATGTTTTTTCGTAAAAATAATTCATTAGTCGTACAAAACTACTACATTAGTTATCTAAGCGCATTAGAAATTAAGGTTTTCTTTGAATTCATAATAATATTGCATCAAAGAATTATTCTTCTTCACCAATTTTAGTTTAAAAATAAAAAGGACATCGAAGAGACTTGTAAAAATTACTCTTACTCGCGCTATATAACACATTATTTTAAAACGATGTATTACGCAGACCTTTGTGGTTAAAGGTCACACTAAATGCTTCATTATACACATCATCAGTAAATTGAACAGGTTTTCTGAACGATTTGTCATTTGTTTTTCTTATCATAAACACTTTGGTCTGATACTTAAAGAATGTAATCTAATTGACTGGTTATGTATTTGCTGAGTGTTGATAGGATATCGGTACGATCTTAGTCGCAACTATTCCTGCAATTGAAATCATTACCTTCAAACATTTGGTACGTTGACACAAAGTTGGTAATAGAAATGTCGAGGCATTCTCACAAGAGTGCAGTTGACCATTTGGGGATTTTTATTTCCGTCGTAGGGACGAATGGGCAGTTGCAGTTTGCAGTTGCAATGCAAAGCACTTTTTACAACAGGCACGCTTCATTAAACCTTTTTAATCTAGTTTAGGTATTTAAAAGATGTTTTTCTAAGCAATTGACCGCAATAACTTTGGCAAGCTGGTTTGTGTCAACGGTTTTATATAACTAACTCAAGCAGCTCATTGGTGATAGGATGGCGATGATGCATGATGTGGTTCTGCTTTGCTATATAACGCTCTCGTAGAATTCGAAATTGCCATCACTTGAAGTTCAATTAGAAAGAAGCAAATACTAAATACTGACCAAAATCCTCAAGATCTGACAATAATGAACATTTAAATCTACAAAAATTATAGTTGACATCTCCATTATTTTTATTTCAGAAATATTTTCAATAATTTTCATACAACTTGATGAAATAAACATACGCAATGCAACTTTAATGATGAATATGCAAAACCCAACCCAATACTCTTAGTAAACAGCATAATTTCAATACTTAATTTTAGTTTTCATTCTCCTAGTAAAATAGTTCATTGAAAAAAAAACAAGTTTGATGATCCACTGATCTGTAAATTTCTCACGTAAAGCACTTCATTCCATCATTTTTTCAACATTCATTTTATAATTATATAGAATTTAATAAAATAATTAGGATTGCTCTAATTTCAAGCCTTTCTTTGACTCTAGGATTCATTTACCATAAAAATGTGATCACCTTTTAAAATAAAGTGCAACTAAGCCATTTTTGTTAACATGTAGCATAACGTATTGGCACTGCTATATAGATCAGGAAGAAAACTAAATGACATTAAATGAGTATTGGCGAAGTTAGGTATATGTTTGAAGGGTAAAAGTGACAGTTTTTCTCAACCTTTGCGTATCATCAAAATGTAGCTTTGGACCGGCAAGAGAAACACCTTAACCAGTAGCAGTAACCACTATGCACATTTGGATAGGTAATTTATTATATCATGGCTGAAAATTTATTTGACACTGATTAGAAATCTTACTCGAGTTTTGTGATGCAGTTTTGGTCAATCAGAGCAATAACCACTATTCTTATTTGTGTACCGTAGCCGATAAAGTTACATCACATGTGAAATGAAATCTAAAAAAAACTTAAGGACACATTAACTGGTTTTTAGTAAAGAAAAATGCAATCCCGTTGACAATACAATAGTACAATATGACACGGAGCAAAAAAATGCGTACTATATTAAGGATTTAATGTGCACTTTGTATACAAGTACCGTGGGAGGGACTTATTATTGGGAGCTTGTAAACTTAATTTTAATAAAGCGAATTGAACAAACGCGTATCGATCTGGTTTTGATGTAAAGTATACGAAGTTTTGCATACCATCGTTAATCTTCAGTTATTGGATATGAACATTAAAAACTCTCATTTACACCGATCAAATAGCATATCATAGAACATGATCTTCATATCAGCAGGAGTGGCATTTAGATATTTAGTAGATGCGAGACTGATAATTTATCAATCTTGCATCATGATAAATAGTGGGTCATTTTGCCGACTACCTATTAGTTATTAATTTTGGGCCTTGGCTATTCATTGTCTCAACTTATCGATAGTTCAAGTGCTCCCATTTTTATTTTATTTTCACTTTTTCACTGTTATCGGAGAGACAAAGTAACAAAATGAAGTTCGCTGTGGTAAGTTTTACAACTCATAAGAAACAATATGAAAAGGCACAATAATAAGGGAAAACAGAAGTGCGTAGACCGTATTAAGTAATTGCTAAAAAGTATTTATTTTTTGCTAAATAGGTCCTTTTCTGCGGGCTCTTTGCTGTAGCTCATGCCGGAGTGGGTATCTTGGACCCTGCTGCAGAGGCCGAAGCTCTTGACCTTTTTATTAAAATTTGTTCCGCAAGATCTGAGGGTGGCGATCTTGGTGGTGCCCGAATTTGGTGCAAGGTAAGAATATTCAGACGTCTGCTGCGAGCAGTATATCTTAAATGATTAAATATTATTTCATACTACTTTGTCTCCAGTTTGCTCCTGGAGAACTCCAAGAAGACGTCAACCACGAAGTGATCATCCCCTCTCCAGTAATTCCAGATAACATCGTTTTCGTCCAACCACCCCCAGTTGTCTACAGACATAATGTTGCCGTGAAAGGAGAGACTACCATCGGATCCAAGACCAAGATTTACGTCTTGCCCCAGAAGAGTAGCCACTCTATTACAAGCCAGTACGTCCCAGGACAAGTGGTTTCCTCTAAACCTACCGTTTACTTCTTGAAGACCAGTGGTTCTGGTGCCGAGGGATACAGATATGGTACCCCTGCTCCACCAGGCATTGCTGGATACGCTTAAATTACATTATTTTCCGACGCTTAGTCTATGTAATTGAACACTTAACATACCAGCAAATACTCGTTAGAATATCAAACTACAATATTAAATATTAAATTATTTTTGAGTCAAAGCTACTGAAATAAATACACTACTTGATTGAGTAACTCTTTCATCAGTCGTTGTCGTGAAATCGACTCCAGGTGAGGAATAAAAAATCAGATCATGTAGGGTGAGGCGAACTACATTTTTGCATACAAGAACTGCAATTAGCGTTCTGTACACTTACTACTTCTTTAGTCAAGTAGAGGTACCTACGCTAGTGCAAGTTGCAGCTTCACCTACGAATTATCACGTAATCAATATGCAAGGCTGTTCAAACCACTCACACTTTTACAGCCACTTGGTCTTTTACTGCTTAGCATAGTCTTGAGTAATATTTTGATGATGATTCGTTTAATCAACTCATAATTTATTCACGTAAAAAAATATACAATTAAATAGGAAGGGTATTGACCAACAGCGTAAGCCAAAGCTAACTGCCTCTAACCCTGTGCAGATGAAGAAGCAATAAAGATTAAGCCACCTTAATACATATTATTAACCAAGGTGTTGTAACTTTCATCAAACCCTGAAAAGGCCCAATTGAGTAAACCGTGACAAAAAACGGGGGATAGGCAATTTATGTTTTAACGCATATTTTAAACGGTCCACTATAAGTTATGCGAATAAATATGTCAGGCGTTGGTTTTAAAAATCCCATCCCAAAAATCTAACGCAGTTTAGTAACCACCCGAAGTAGGGGGTAAATAAGTTCCTGGGGGTGGGGTTTGGGGTTGGGAGTCAATTTTGGTGTCTTGTTCATTCCCATGAGCTCCCTTTAGAAAATATAGGGATGGTTTCTGTGGGGCAGCTCCTCCAGTAGTCTGGTCTTGCACGTTGACCTCGTGAGTGTTCTTGGATGGCTTGACATAGATGACCGTCTTGGGGGCTGATGCACCACCTCCAGAGACGACAACATCGTGTTTGTAATGATAAGATGGGGGCTGGACAAAGACAATTTGGTCCTGAGGAGCGGCCTGGCCTTGGAGTTGGAGGTTGTGTTGGAAATCTTGTTGGATGATCTCTCCGGCTATTTTGCAGTAGACTGGAACTTCCCCATCGCTACCTCCCTCCGATCGCCCACCACCGGCACAATATCGTTGCCATAGTCTTAAGGCTTCGGCCTCAATTTGTGGGGTGACCACACCCACTCCGGCGTAGGCTGACGCTACGCAAGCGACTAGAATCTACAAGTATAAAAATAGTGTTATTCCTCGGAATAATGAATCCTCGGCTGCTAATGACTCTTTTTCTTGATGTTGAAAAAATACGACTTTATGAATGAATGAATTCTGTATGAATCAACGAATTTAGTAAATTTTCTTTTTCCAAACTTACCAACAAGAATTTCATTTGTCCAAAATATTCACCAGACGAAACTGATACTTTAAAATAGCAAAATAAGTAGCACACGCTGAATCTGAGAGGGATGAGAAGTTAGAGTTCGACTAAATAGCAAATGAAGTGAAGATGACCCTTTTAAAGCCAGCAGGATTATCTCTGTATAATATATAACTCACGATTAATTTTACACTCATATTAATAAGACCTTTTGTCTCGGCATTTCCATCTTAACTTGCTATTGACTTACATTCAATTTCTACAACTCTACTCCTAGTCTAGTACCCTTTTACTACCGCCGAGGCTGACCTTCAGAGTTAGAGGGTGCAATTAATTAAATGACGTTACCATTCGTGGTACCCCCTCCTTGGTTATTACTTTGTATTATACCTCGTTTTATTGCAGTGACTAGTATTGATTATGATATCATCATCGGAAGTTAAATGAGACACTATAAAATTATCCCCAAAGGACAACTTCTCTTTTTTTGTCTTTACATTTCATTGTCTAAGTAAATGAATCGTTTTGTTTTAATTCAACAAACATCTCAAAGGAATTATATTGCTTAATATAATAACATGATACCAATTAATAGGAATCAAACCAAATCATAACCTTCAGTTTAAGTAACTCCAAAAGGTACAGACGGGCGGATTTACATCTAATTCGTTTATTTTTTTATCAATTTAATGAGCATGAGTGGTGGTGACTTGATTTCCTTTGTGACAATGAGACAGTTGAAGATCTCAGGGAGAAAGATAAGGTGCACTGGTTTTTTCCGCATTGCATGATGAGACTTATTAATTCATCATCAGTACCCCTTTATTTTTATTAGGCAAATGAATACGCATCCCTTTTACTGTGAAATAGTAATGAATCATGCGAGCTTAATCAATTCGTGCATTCAGATCGTATTCATTTTATCCGTGTTTTTCATATAGAATCCTAAATAACCAACACTTCACGTATTGATAAGTACCTCAACTCAACCTGTCTGGGACACAAGTTTAGATAACGTTTTTTTTGCAGCGGAACGTCCACACAATCGATTACTATTAAGGCTATGCGTATAGGAGGTTTCATCGAAACAAGATATCTGATCATTTCTTGAACAGCGTTCCTTAAAAATTATTGTCACGCAATCTCATTCATTCAGTCAGTGGTAGTGAGAGTGACAATGTTTAATGATAATAAAAACGTTAATTTATTCTGTAGGGTACGGCACGGCTGGACTAAATGAGAAGCTTTGCATTGATTTATTTTTATTTGGTGTTTGGCCAAGCGTTCTTAACCGACATCCGTTACAGCATACATAGTGAAGGGGTACGAAGAAGTATTCAAGTACAAGTGTGTTCATAAAACGCGTGTACAATGAAACTGAAACTACCAATTTGAAGAGATAATAAATAAGTATTATGTAGCTGCAGAAGTAGGTGCAGCGGAAGAATTCGCCACAGTAATAAAAATACATCATTAAATTATATCGAAAAGTCCTTATAACTAAGAACTAATTTCCATTATTCGTATAGATGCTTGTGTTTAAGTACGTGCACGGACTAATTATTACATCTGTAAGGTCACTTACACTTAATAAAGTTTTCATGCAATAGCATAAAGACTAATTAGAGTGAAACAACGGTCTACGTCTTACGTATTGTATGATTCGTGCAAGTGCAAACCAAAAACCAATGTGAAGGAAGAAGATGAGACTTATGAGCGTTCTTGGAATTTACGACAGCTACTTTGGAGTAATATTACCTGTACCTTGAGTACATTTTCTTCCATATCCCTCATTTTTTCAATATCTAATACTACAGTTACTTCTACAAATCTTGAGAAGTTACTATTAGAACATACTTCTTCCTTTAACTAGCTTAAGAAAGCATGTGGAATGTGGAGGAAATTGTAGTCTCCTCTGGCGTGGATCTCGCCATTTGTAAGAATGGGTAGCAGTCTTATTTGTATTAAAGTAAATGTTCGCATTCTCTGTATGTCATTGATCAAAATAGGCAAAACATTGACATAAGAAGTCCTTTCTTCCTAATGAACAGCACGGAAGAAATCGGGCCGAAGCTGAAGGTAATAGATTTTTAAAGTTATATAATATTTTATTACTTATGCGGAAAATTACAATTAGGACATTTATTCTTTCTCGATCTTTTACAAGGAGGTTGGCCATTACTCTGATCTGTATCACTATCGCTTCCTCCGTGTACGATGGATATTTGACCCAACTTATCCTGGCATTTGGAACAAAGTCCTTCCGCAAGCTTCTTGAAAAATGTGTCCATATTTCTTTTTATGGATTCCTTTATATAACGAACCATCGGGTCGTCATCTCCTCCTCCGTTAGAATTCCTATTGTTATTATTTAAAACAGTTGTACTTGTACCAGGAGTTGTAGTGCTGTTCTTGCTGGTACAAGCCGTTTCATTTAGCATATTTGAAGAATTTTCCCCTTCAGTTGTGGGGTTTGATGATGTGGGGGCGGTCGCATAAGTATTTGTCGTTTTAATTTCACTATTGTTGTTGCTATCATTACTTTCACTATTATTTTGACAGTTTGAAGTAGGATTACTATTCGTGTTGGGGTTTGATTGATCATCGCTTGAAGTGTGTTTATATCTGTACAGCCAACTAGTGCCTTTCCTGCCTTTCTCACGGAAAAAATTATCGACAGAACCCCTAATGTCTGGACGATAGAAAATTTGAGAGCTTTAAGTCATATTAACTCGATGTTTATGCCATGCTGAATGAAATGTAATATTCGAAAGTTTTAGATTTCAGGTTTGAATAAGAGTCTAACCTTCCAAATGGGTTGGAAATGGGTTATTTATACGATACGGTTGTAATAGCTGCGTTGACTCTAATTGTGATGGGTGTCTATAACCAGAGGGAGGATTACAAGAGCTGCAGTAAATCGGAGCTGGGTTTGGTATAGAGACTTCGTGCTTTATTGTGCATCTCTGGCAAATTGTCTGAAGAGGTTGCAGTGAGGGAGACCTTTAGAAGTAAACATTTTCTACTTAATTTATAACATTTCCTTTTTAAGCTGGTTTGTAATGAAAGATAGTCTTGCAACTCACTTATCCATGAGCTTATCATTTGGAACTTGTTGTGGTAATCTGGGAGCATCTGGGGGTTTGACGGGGGGTTGGGTCGTAGGACTTGGACTTGGTGAAGGGTTTACCGGCGGTTGTGTCGTAGGAAGTGGTAAAGGGTTTACCGTCGGTTCTGTCGTGGGAAGTGGTGAAGGGTTTACCGTCGGTTCTGTCGTGGGAAGTGGTGAAGGGTTTACCGTCGGTTCTGTCGTAGGAAGTGGTAAAGGGTTTTCTGGCGGTGGTGCCGTAGGAAGTGGAGGAATTACCGGGGGTTCTGCGGGCGGACTTGGATTCACAGCAGTTGGTTGTACGTCCCCGGATAGTGCAATATCATCGTCAGATCCGCGTGTCTAAAGTTAATTTTGCATAATCGTTATTCTTAACTGTAGCAGCAGATTTCAATATAGTTTCTTGGTGCATATGATGTGCAATTTTAATCAGCCTTGCAATTCTAAATGATTTTTATTGAAGATAATTAAACTCCTAGAGCTTAAACGCATATCGATATACATCATTGGTTCTGGTAGCCATAAGAGGTTCAAATGTTTATTAACTTTTCACACCTCGTAATTCGCAATAGCGTAGAGCATAAGGGCGATCATGGTTATAACAATCAGAGGAGTTTCATTCCAAACTTTTTCACAAGCGGTTGCCTTCTCATCATCATAAAAGGATGGACCCACATCCACTTGACACATCTGCCAAATCACATTGTTAGCAGTGAGCACATAATACTTGAATTAGCAACAGCAGCAATTCATAATGAATCATCAAAATCATTTCTAATTTTGAGCCATTGAATACGCGTTTCTTAGGGTAACTTTCATTATTCGGACTTTTTTGATGTGTCATGATTTAACTGTTGTTGCGTACGTTCTAAATACAGCATGAGCATTGAAGCCTTATTTATGGCTGTGTTTTTGTTAATACATTCACGAATGCCAGACCATTCAAAACAGTTTATGAAATACTACAAACAACCAATATACGAAGGATACAACGTTTTATAGTACCTGGGTTTTAAAATTCATTACTGTAACTAGAAAATCCCCTTCGCAGTCATTGTTTCTTAAGCAGATCGTGCTTTCCTTGGCCCAATCCCAGATTCCAGATAAGCCGACTTGACCCCCAAACGATGTGAGTGTCTGAAAATTATTTAAGTATGAGCTAATATTATTCTGCAATAGAAACCAATTCACTTTTACTTGCTCTGATTGACGTCTCATACGTTGGGCGATTATCTAATACCTGCAAGATGTTTTCAACATGAGGACTAATATCTAAAGGGAGCCCACTCATTTTCATTCTTGCATCACTAATCAAGTTCTTAAAAACTTTAAAAACCAGCATTCCAGGCTTTGCAAACCCTACGCTGAAGGCAATTAATGCCAGTATCTTCTCAATTTTGAAGATCCAGGAATCACAAGAAATAAGGCAGTCATAGATGGATGGCCAGTGTGAAACAAAGCCTAGAAATAGTCCCAAGAAGACGTTATCCAACTCGGCTTTCTTGGCTTCTATTTTACCTTCATTCCATGGATTCATTTTGCTGTTATTTTGTTGTTAGACATAGGCTATCTATGTCGACTATCTCAATAAACTTGTGCAGGGTTGTAGGGCAGATGGCAGATTTAAGCATAGTTTTAGAAGGATATTGACACTTATTAAGTTGCGTTAGCGTGTTTTCAATAATGTTCTAGATACAAGAAACCCAGTATTTTTGTGCATCATTAATAAAAGAAATCATCATGGAGAATAGCATTTTATGAACAAATAAATAAACAGCTTCTCTATGGATTCACCCACAGCACGATGTTGCTACGATAAGACAGGACAAAAAAACCGTAGCAACATCGTGACCCACAGGGAATAACTGTAGTGATCTAGTTTATTGGCCGTGGGATTCACGTTTCAGCCGATTTATCCAATTATGATATCCCCTCCCTTAATTCGAAAGCAATCAATTAAAGGTAAAAAACCTGTGATGGACTGTTTCGTGACGGCGAAGATTAGAAAAAGTCATAAGCATAAAAAACTGACGTTTAACATATTAAAGGCCACAGAAAGTTAATTAGACGTTAGCGATTTTATTTATAAAATAGATATTATATTGCTGGCTAATACTTGATTGTATCACTTGCTTCTTGCGTCTTGCCCTCTTGCCTCTGTTTCATGCATGACATTATTCAGAACCGGAGAGTAGACATATCTCCTAGCAGTCTGATGCAAAATGATGTAAATGATGTTATGCTTGTTCGTAGTAGACACTTCAAAACAAAAAGCATTAAATATTTCCTAATTCTATCGCAATTATCTTACTAAGCCATGGCATTGTAGAAGTGGTAGAATATTTTTATAAAAAAACTAAATGAAATAATCAAACTGTCAAGTTAATTACCTACTATATAATTATTCTGCCTTTGTTAGAGCTTGTAGCTACTGCTTTACCCAAATTAAAAGGCCATCTTGTAGCTGCTGTAGTTTGGAATCTTTACATGTTGTATATTTTAATTAATGTATTGTTCCCAAGCTCGAATACACTTTTCCTTTCACGTCCAGTAATCGTATCTTGTTTAATAACATTTTAATGATATTTTGAAGTCTTATTAACACAAATATTCCCTTCTTTAGAAGGTAAAACTCAAAAAATGTAAACTCTCATGTTAATGTCCTTCTTTAACTTCTCAAAGAAACGGGATTTTGGAAACAATGCAACAATTTATTTCTGGCCAGTGCAGTCTTGTAAATGAATAAACTTCTTGCTTATTTTTTTATTCCTATTTTGAAGTTGACGACCCCCATTTTGAGTACGCTAGTACTAGCTTTACAATTTTAAACATTAAGTCTTAGAACAAGAGACGTTTGTCATTTGCTATATAACAGCTTGTCAAAATTCTACGTGCTCTTTACACCGAGCGATCATCATCCATCACTGGCAAAGTTTTTCTTCAGTATCTTACCACAACAGCATATAGGACGGAACACGGAATATCTTCTCAAGTACCAGAAGTGCATTTCCATTCTCAGCACGTGCTGGTGCTGCAGATTACAGATAGCAGATATTCGTACATAAATGGCCACATAACTTAGATAAAATTTATAAATGACATAAATATTTTACAATCGTTGATGAACAATTTCCAGAGAAAGTTAATCAATAATATAATGAAATGCTTCTTGTATTCATGTACTTCTAAACGTTCCTCGAAGAAACAACTTTGAACATCGATATAATTATTCTATAGTACATTGTGATTGGTATACACATGCATAAATTAACTTCAGCTAATTAATGTTGGTCCATTAAATTAATCAATAAGTCTACAAACCTGAAATAACTAAGCAATTTGACCAGGCTTCATCTACCTATTTATATTTCTGTTTGTCTATCCACCACAATTGACAATAACTCTAACCCATGCACTTTTTCTAATTCAGTTTTGCAATAGTAAATATTGCAGTAAGAAATGAACCGATAATTGTTTACTCTGATGAGAGATGACCAATAATACCACACGGATGAGAAGTCACCGCCGATTAAAGGCTCCCTAAAGTCTGAAAAGCTAAGATGACAGTCTAAAATCCAATATTACTACACGAAGTTTCTCAACCAATTTGCTATCGCAATATAAAATGCAGGCCAAGTACATACTCATTCTGGGATTAACCCTTTTCCGAAGTAATCTTCAACTTTTTTACGTCATAAGAGTACATTTTAAACTGCAAGTCTACTAATACCATTAAGCACATGTGGTACTACTCATGCATTTTTTATCCTCATATTTTGTTTAAAAAGAGTACATCATATGTTTACCTTCTTCTTCACATTTACCCTTACTAATCAAAACCACACTTAAACATATCCTTTTGGGGGTTATGAGTGGGGAAATGAAAATAACAACAAACAAAATCCCTAAATAATATAATGGACTCAATGATGAATGTACTTAGCAATAAATTCCTACTAAAAAGCTTCCAATCCTTATTTATATTATGAGTAGAGATGAAAGCGCAAGTGAGAAGGTTTATCTAAGTCTCAATTTTACTCATACTTAACTTTACATCTAGCACTAGCAGACACAGAGACTTATTAGATGATGAGAAAATAGTGTTGATACAGCATATAACACAATACCTTAGTATGTAATGCCAGCGTTACTTTAATCCCTGCTCAAGTGTGAGATGATTAAGATTATCAGAAGGATTAAGATCGTGTGATAAAGAGTCTTAAAGCTGTCTCTCCTGTCACTCAGCCGTCTTCATCATCCTCGTCATCCCTCACGCTCATCATCATATTCCATCTTATCTTCCATTCAACTGACTGAAAGATGCTTAAAAAGTGTAAATATAAATGATAATAATTACTACGCGAGTAAAAATAATATAGTACGCAAGAAAAAGCAGTTACTTGGTAATAAATAAGTATACAATTGCGTCCCTTTTTTCGCATTTGTTTGCACCGTAGTAATCACAATACGATAATAAGGCTTTTCTTTCTATTCCTTGGTTGTGGTTATGATGCCTTTATTATTACAAAGATCTATAACCTGTAAGTAACTAGCTTAACTAGCCACGGGAGTGCAAGAAGGATTATCCCGTCATTACGAAATGACTTGAGTTAAGTTTCCTACTACATGTAGAAGAGTTTTAGTTACCTACGCAAGGTAGTTAGTTGGGTGATAGATAATTTCTGTTTATTGTAAATCTCAAATTAACAACCTGTTGCTCATCTTCATTCATAGATTTGTAATTTAGAGAAGAGTTCCTGTCTACCGTCAGAGGATTGAATAGTTAAACCCGTACTTATCATACTGAGCCCATCTTTGCCATTTTTCATCCATCTTTTGCAATCGTTACTGGTAGTAGTGTGAGTTTGCAGTTGTATGTAGGTAGATAGCAAGGATAAAAGAAAGTACAAGCGATATTAATAAATAACTTAATCATTTTTTGAAGAAACGACACGTTCGCAAGGAAATCAGTTTTACGAGTTATATCATCCTGACGAAGTATTGTCCTTGCACGAAGGAGTAGCTACTTTAAAGTTTAGAAGATTTTATTATAAATTCTGAAGCAATGTTTTCCAATAAGCGTAACAGAATTGTCAAATGAAGCGTTCGTCTGCACCATAAAACGGCCCATGTCGGTCGGCTGATTTATAATTTTGTTAAAATGAGTTCTAATAATCAGTTCCACCATTTCAATGGATTGATGCAGACATTTATTAATTAAATTATTGGTCTGCAACATTCAATTAAATTTAGTTTAATAGTTTTCAACACAAGAGAACAGAAGAGGTGAAAGAATAATTGAAAAATTAGAGATAACTTGCGCTTTACAGACCTAGTAAATTGTAAATCAAGAGTGATGATAGTAATGGGCAGAAATTTTGCATAATGTGGAAATAAACTTTGATAACAGTTTATAAAGTTATTTAACCCATTTACAAGTGGTATGAAAACAACAAAGGACGCCCGTTAAGGTCGACAAATAATTAGTTCGTTGCTTATCAAATGATTTCAAACTTTAATCACCCACAAACAAAGTCTTTTCCATTGTTATATGCTAAAGGTAGTGAAACTGTCAGTGTGCTAAGTGAAAAATTAAGATAAAAAATTAGCAAATTTTTATCATCAATTTGATTAAAAAAGATACCGTCACCCTGCGGTGAGCAGAGGAGTGTCCGCCATCCCCAAGGAAAACTATTAAGATTAAGACTAAGGTCTACAATCTACAATATATAGTTTAGAGCCCATAATTGTTTGTACTACAAAGATGTCCACATCTACTAGTACTAGTACTACTACTAACATTGCTCTAAGGATGAAGTTAAGAACTTGGGTAATTGTTTTTATTTTTTACAAGTACATACACGTAGCAAACATGATCGTTAGCTAAGAACACCTTCTAGATGAGTATGAAACTATGAATCCTATAATTATTTTATCCACCGACTGACTCCGTAGTAATTGCACATGTGTTGACATATTAAATCTATTAATTAATTTTCTTTTAACAGCAAGCGATCCGGTTGACTGCAACACTTTACTTGATCATTAATCACGGCTCTTTTTTACCACTTCCTGTTGTCAAGGCCAAAGCCCTGTACCCCATTTATCAGCATAGGACAGAGTCCCTAAAACCAACAGTAATTAATCCCATGAATAATCTCTGCAGTTGTTCTTCAAGTCAAATGATACCGATGAGTTATGTTTCTAATGACTTGCCATACCAAGGCTATGCAAACTTACGGCAGAATAAGCAGGAACAGAGTTTCCATAAAAGTCCGGAGAATTGGTCTTACGAAGATCTCTTCATGAGTAGTAATAAGCGTTCAGAAGAACCCTTGAAAGAAATTAAACGAGATTTCTACCTGGATATGCCACGAGGTAACCGTGCGGAAATGTACCCAGTTGAGCTTACGCCTTCTCCACTGCGGAAGGATAATTTTGTTAAAGATAAGCACCAGGAACAGGTCATGATCAACTCTTATAAGCCGCAGTTATCAGCATCTTTGCTTAAGCCAGATGGTCTAGTTTTCCCTAATCATCCTATTTCCGAGTATAAGAAATCACAAACGGAAGATAAGACGATCGAAGATACTGATGAAAAAGTTCAAGCCGATATCATAAAAACCGAACTCAACGGGAAAAAACCTCCCCTATTCCCCGGAGATGATAATGACCCTAATGTAATTAGGCAAGTTATTTTTATCGAGCCTCCAGAATATTTTTACAAGCATGAATTAAACCTAATTGAACAACAACAAGCGGCTGCTGCTGCAAAGCCAAAACCGATACGGATCTACGTTTTGCCACCTCAGGTAACCCATTCCTATAACATTACGGATCAACGAGTTAAGCCCACCCGTCCCATCGAGCCTACAGTTTACTACTTGACAATGGACCACTTAGCTGAGAAAGGGAACAATGATGAAAACGAAATCACTTATGGACAGAATGGGAACAATGGGATTGTTGGTAGTAGTGGGGGTGTGGATGGGGCTGTGATTAGTGTAATTGAAAAAGGAAAGGCACACTTTAGCGAGATGGTGCCGAAAGATGTGCAGGATGTTCACCAGGGCATAGATAATTACTATCCTTATCAAGCTCCCATTGATGAAGATGTTAAGAATCATATCGATATTAGGAGTGGGAGTGGTAGAGCTGTGAACTTTCAGAATGAATATGATCGTGTGCCAAAAATAACAATTAGTAGTAGTAGCTTTGAAAAAGATAGTTCTACT